>JAOYNU010072191.1:0-68233 GCA_026745395.1 Tympanopsis confertula | reverse complement strand
AAGCTTCTAGCCCTACGTATATTATATAATATATAGTTATATAACCTACTAACCTATTCCTTTACTACGGTACTAGCCATAGCATCCCCGTGCCCTAATAATACCCTTAGCGTAGTATTATATATTCGTATAAATTTCTTAAAAAGATTAGTATAAATATTTTAGAAATATTTATCGAGAAGATAACATAAAATATACGAGCTATTACTATATCCTAGCAAGCCTAAATTACCTAGTATAGTATTTAGCGATTTCTATTATATAAGTATTTTTAATATACTTCTTTAGGGCGCCTAAGAAAGATTAATAACGTTTTTATTTTATATAAAATTATTATTTAAATCGGTTTAGAATCGTTTCTTATATCTATATTTAGGGTACCCCTTTTATTAATATAGTACTAATAGAAAATCTTACCTATAGTTATTATAACACGTCCTTAATATAATTTTTATTTAAAACGAAATAATTTTTTTTTTCAATAGGATAATTACGTATATAATTATAGTCGAATTTAATAAGACGTATAGGTTATTCCCTATTATTTAAAGTTAAATACTGAATATATATATTAGTTAATTTATAATTTAAGGGTATTTTATTAGTAGTTATAAAGAAACGATTCAAAAATCATTCTTTATAGGTTAAATTATTTTTTTAAATTTATCGTAAATAAATATAGTTTTATTAGATAAATTACGGGAAATATATCCTAGTATCTAATTAGCTATTTAAATTACCTACGCTACCGTATTTACTAAATCTCGAATAAGGTATATACGGACTAGAACGCACGGGACTCTTAGGTAATAAGGGGGTCTTAACTCTCGGGTTATCTCTATTCTCATTTTATTAACTTAGACTTCTAATCCTAGTAATAATTTATTCAGCTATTCCTAGAAGTTTATCCAGGCTTCTAATAAGGTACAAGGGTAATTTTTAAACCCCTAAGGGTGATTTAACTAGGGAGCTAATCGTAGGGGGGTATAGATTTCTAGGATCTAATATACGTAATTTATATATAGTAAAGTATACTAGCTACTAGCTGTAATTATATAGTATAGCTAACATACTACATAAGATATACTAGAACCTCTATAGGTAAGTTATCTTAACTTCCGACAATAATATTAAAATTTTATTTATTTAGCATTTAAAATAAACTATTAAATTATAAAAATAGTTACAAGATTAAAAAGAGATTTAATACAATTATATCGACAATACCTTTTAATATTAGAAATATTTTATAATAACCCGGTTTAGAGAGACCGGTTATAGGTAAAGCTAAACGTAGTTAAACTTATTAGATAGTAGCTAACGGCTAGTACCGGTAGCTAGAATATATTTATTAGCCTCCTAAAAAGGGGTTTTCGGCGCTTAATTATATAAAACTCTTATTTATAGATTTTATATAGTTAAAATAGCTTTATTATAAAATAGATTAATTAAAGATTAATAAAGAATAACTAAGAATAATAATAATCTATATTTAGATAGGCTTATATATTCTAAACTATATCTAACCGTATTCGACTATAATTAAGCCCTATCTAAACCGTTCTAGGCTAATCTACGCCGATCTCTCCTCGTATAAGCTAGTTCTTCTATCACCCATATATCAACATATATTTCTATTCGGCCATCCCCGTAGGTTTATCAGTCATCATCGCAAGTTATCTTCACCTCCGACCAATCATTTTAAGATTTTAGCACTTTAGCATATAAATTAACCGATAATAAAAAGAAAGTTTAAATAAGACACGAAATATCGTATAACTAATAAATAAAATTCAATAACATCTTTATTAAAAGATTATTATATTCTTTTATAAAATTTATAAATTATTAGAAATATTATAGTAATTAAATATATTCGTCGGTAGTAGTCTATAAAGTTTTTTTTATAAATATCTTCTCCACTTAAATTTATTATATAAATTACATTCCCGTTTACGGTATAATATTAGTAGTTTTGTCCTATCAGGTATTAAATTTAGTTTAAAAAGGGAGTCAGCACCCGACTAAAAGTAATACTAATAAATCCTTAAAGTTTTATTCTCTATTAGCTTATATCTTACAATCTAGACTCGAATATCACCTATTAAAATATCATCATCTCGTATACGCTTTAAAAGAAAAATTATAAGTTATAGAATACAAGATACAACTTCAGATCCGGCAGGATACTACCCCCCCTCGGGCCCTAAGGTAATTCCATTCTTATATTTTAATAATTTAAATTAAAATCGCGTATCTCTTTAGAATTCTATCTAATACAATTAGACGTATATAAAGCCCGTATTAAATATAAAAAAGGATACAAAAAAGAAAGTTAAAAAAGGTTTAAAGCCATCGAAGTATAGTCAATATATAATAGATACTAATCTAGAGGCTAGGCGTACGATAAATCGAGCCCAATTTATAAGCTAGGAAACCCATTATATTATATATATAGTTTCTATATTTATCCGTACGGTTTCTATAGCTTTAGGGTCCTATAGTATTCCGCAAATATAAAATATATTATAAATAATAAATATAGTATTACCGGTTACTAAGCTTTTAAGATAGAGGTATTACGTCTTACTATATTTTTTCATCGTTGCCTTATATAGATAGGTGCAAAATCTATCCGGCTTTACGAATCTTTAATTATAAAGAAATATAATATATATATAAACTAGTTACTAAGCTTTAAAGATAGTAGATACCACGTCTTGCTATGCTTTTTATCGTAGCCTAGGTCGTGTAGGTTCAAATTCAATCCAGCTATAGAAGTATCAATAAAATAGATAAAATAATTTAAAGAATCTACCGTAAAAAAGAGGTAATATTTCGTATTCTTAGATAATTAAATTTACTAAAATTTAAGCTATTAAGTATCGTTTAGTTCTATATAGATTAATAAAGTTTAGTTATATAATTATATTATAGCGTTAATCGGCCCTATAGGTAGTTGAATTAATCTATTACGTAAGGTACTCACGTCATAGATATAATCCCTATTACGTAGGTTAAGTAATAATAAAAGGATAATTATCAGGCCTTTTAACGATTAGGGTACGTAAATTAGAGAGTAAAGGCGTCGTAATCCTATTATATATAAGTATCGTAGATAAAGTATAAATACGGTATAGATAGAATATAGTTAATTAAAGCTTCTATTATAATAATCGTAGTATATACTTTATAAAGAACTAGATCCCCCCTTTTCTAGTAGGTTCCCCTTCTATCCTTATATAGGCGTATACTACTAGCTACCTCTTTTATCCTCCTTAGACTCTATCCCTAGATTATAAGCTTTATCTAAGACTATTTCTATCCCTTATATAGCTAGCTAATACTATCTACTATATTATATTCGTACTAGTCTATAATAGAGTATCCCTTCTACTAGTAGGTCGCCCCGATATACTTACTATATATAGTAATTATAAATTAATAATATTTTTCTAATAAGGTATTATTATAATATAATTAGGGTATAATTAGTATATCGTATAATTCTCTTTTCTAAATAAAGAGATACTTTATAAAATTTAAAGTTAGTAATATATAATACCTTTTTAGTTTTTTCTAGGGGTTAGGGGTTAGTCTAATAAGTACTCTTTTTAGTTTTATATAGATTCTTATAGTAATAGTATAGCTATTTATCTAAATCCCGTAATTCTTTTTTATATTTCTTTTTTATATTTCTTTTTTTTTTCTCTTTTTTATAAGTTCTTTTTATTTTTTTTCTTCTTTTTTAGTACCGGTATTAGTATTAAGACTAGTATTATTATATCTCGCTTAGTACTTATTCGTAAAGCTATAGAGGAGGTAATATATAAGAAGAACGAGGAAGAGGCTAAGTAGAAAGAACTAGCTAAGTAGAAAGAAAAGGAGAATAAGAAGAAGAAAGTAGCTAAAGATAAAGCGAAAGTAGTTAAAAACGCTATAATAATACCGGAGAAATATAGTTCTACTAATACTACTACTAATAACGCTTATAACTCGCTATATTATCTACTATTAATCTCTAAAAGTAATAATAATAATAATAATAATAATATCGTACTTATTTTTTATAATTAAAGATTCGTATAGCCGGATAGATTTTAAACCTATCCGAGCTATACTACGATAAGAAAATATAGTAAGACGTAATACCCTCTATCTTTAAAGCTTAGTAACCGGTATAAACTTAATAAATTTTCGTAATAAACTTTCGTAACCGCGCTAAAGAAAGCCAAGCCCCGAATAACCGGAACTTAATCTATATCCGAAAGTCTCCCCGTATATTACCGAGTAAGTTATACGAAAAACCTTATTATAGCTATAGGAGGAGCCCTTATTAGTATAAAAAGAGGGCTTTCTCCTTAGAGATTCTATACTATCTTCTACTAGCTTTTCTAGAGAAGGGCTATAAGAAATTTATTTTAATTAGCCTAATCGAGGTAAACCTCGATAAAGTATAAAACCTATTAAAAGTTTTTTAAGAAGATAACGATATAAAAGGTATTAATTTTAATATTTTTTTAAAATTATTATATAGTCGTAAGTTTAATATATAGTTTATATAAGTAACTAAAGAAGATTAAGATAAAACGTAATCGATAAGGTTTAATAAAGTTATCGGAGAGTATTAATATATAAGGCTCGATATAGTCGGAGTTTAGTATAAGTAATAAGTTAGGTTATATAGGGCTAGCGTTTCTATATATAATTAGTTTTTAATTAATAAAAAGATACGTTAATATTTTAAGCCTTTTAACGCCGTTACTTAGGGCAAGTATTCTTATTATATATTATATTATAATAAGAAGTTTTATCATTTATTTACTACTTTTCCTCCTATATAGACATTATAACTAATTTAAGTATTTCGTTAATAGCTTAGATCTCGATATTAGCTTAATCGTATATAGTTTTAGTCTCGGGTTTATATACATAGTAAAAACCCTTCTTAGGATTAGAACTATTAATATAAAATATATATTAGTTAGTAATTAAGTAATTAGAGAAAGTAGTATACTAACTTCTATAAAGCCTTTCTAGTATTTCCGGATATCCTTAAATACTTTATTTAGCTAATACTAAAAACGGATACTACTACGGCGATTATTAAGAAGTACTTAATTCTTATTACTCTAGAAAACCCTATTCTAATATTTAAAGGTCTAATATTATAATTATAAGTATAAAGTAAATCGTACTATTTTCTAGTATTTATTTAGACTTAGTTTATAAGTCGGTTTAGTATACCGGAAACTAGTTTTTCTTAGTAGCTATAATTCTATAAATAAATTAATAGATAAACATCCTAATTAAAGATTATTAGTGATCTTATCGTAAGACTTCTCTCGCGTATATTTATTAAAGAATACTAATACTTTTACTTTATTAGTTAGCTCTAATATAATCTTTACTAGCCGACCGCTATATAGCTTACTAGTAAGAAAGCGATCTTCTAGTAGCTTTAAAGGGTTCTAGCTAGCTTCGATTTTATAGTTATAGGCCTTATTAACTATAGTCTTTAATAAATAAGTATATTTTATAATAGTATTATAAGAGAACCCTAGAGCTTTCTGTACGTAGGCTCTAGCTATAGTAAAAATATCGTTTACTACTATTTCTTTAGTATACTAGTATTTTAATAAAGAATAGAAGCTAGAAACTAATTACTAGTATATTTGAATTTATACGGTAGTAGAAGCCAGCTATACTAGCTATACTAGCCGTACTAGCTAATATACTATCTAGATAATAGGGGGGGGGGTCGATATTTTTAAATATAACCTCCGTAGTATAATAGTTATACTAATAACTAGCTCGATTAAGACGAGACTAATAATAAATAGTAGTACTATTTAAATTATTCTACGTAAATACCCCTTAAATTCGACTACTTCGACTAGCCTTAATACGATCTAACTAAATCTTTATACGACCGTGGCTATAGTATACTTTTTCGTTACTTTATAAAGTTAAACTATATACTTTATAGGAAATATTATTAGTAATATTACATAGTAATTAATTATTACTAATAAAAACCGATCTAGTTAATCTTTTAATTAAACTCCTTACACGTTTAGGTTCAACTCGATAATATACCCTTTTATTTATAAAGATAATTATCTTCTAAAAAACTAAGATATAAGAGACGATTTAAATATATATAAGCTAACTAGTTTTAAAAAAACTTTTATTAAAGCTTAAATTAATTACTAGTATTAATAATTAGAATATTAGTATAGCTATTATTATAAATAAATTAGATAAGATATTAAATATATAAGAAGGATCTAATAAGAACTAGTCTACTACTAAGAGAAAATAGCTTAATATATGATGATAAAGTACTAATTAACTAGTAATATATCCTAAATAGGCTATAATAGTAGTAAGAGTATACTACTAAATTAGAAAAGCTATTCTTAATTAATAAAACGTATAAAGGGTTAAGACCCTTCCGAAGCCTCGGCCACGCCCTCGCTAATCGCACGCAACCCAATACGTAGATTAGTTATTAATCACGTGACCCTTTTAAATTTATCCGATACCCTAATATCTTCACCGCCCTCTAACTCTACGAATACTAGTCGGATCGGTAAAATAATATAACCTCTAGAACCGGAAGAATATTAGCTCTTTAACGAATTTACTTTTAACTCGATAGCCTAACTATCGAGCTGATAGTCTACGGTAGTATACCTTAAAATCCTAGCGCGGAAAAACCCCTTATATAGGTACTAATATATATCGATAGCTGAGAAGAACGATAAGTTTACTTATAGTATTAGGTCGATCTATGTAGTGGGTATATTAATAAACTAACTAAGTATATTATATAGTTATATATTATTAATATATAATCCTAGTTACGTAATTAGTATAATAAAGCTATTAACTATACTAGGCCGTATCGATACTATCTATATTATAATACTCCCCTTTAGCGATCGGATAATACTTTTTAACTAGTATATAATACCTTTATAAATTACCTCTTTAATTAAATAACTTATAATAATAATTTACTAGGGTAATAGAACAGAACAGTTGAATAGTAATAAAAGATCTAGGGTAATAGAATAGAAGCTTAAAATAGAGACTAGATAATTATTATAGGTTACTTGGTTAGTTAATTATACTAGCTAACTATCTAGGGGTAACTACTAGTTATAATAGGTCTTTTATCGATAATCTTCACGTAATACTACCCTATAGGTACTTTCCTTATAAGTAAGTATATCGGGGGGGGTAATAAAAAAATACGCGCCTACG
The DNA here is from genome assembly GCA_026745395.1 of Tympanopsis confertula. Classification (NCBI taxonomy): domain Eukaryota; kingdom Fungi; phylum Ascomycota; class Sordariomycetes; order Coronophorales; family Scortechiniaceae; genus Tympanopsis; species Tympanopsis confertula. The sequence continues at coordinate 60,961 of JAOYNU010072191.1, read as the reverse complement.
CGCTAATATATAAATTATAATATAGCCGGTAGGCCGCCTTACTAGCCCTACTATAATTACTACTACTACTATAGTTACTACTACTAGGGTAGAGATTAAATAAGTTAAAATACTTATTATAATAACTACTATAGGGTAGGTCTAAATATCTAAGCCTACGGGGAAAATTATAGGAATTTATATTAAAGAAAAAGAGATATCTCTATATTAGCGTAGGGGGATACGCTATATAGATATAGGCCAGCGAGAGATTATAAAACCTAATTCGTAAGAGCTTATACCTATAGATAATACTATTTAGTCTTAGTATCTCTTTCTACTTAGGGCTTAAGTTATTAGGTATAGCTTATAGTAATAGGCCTACGAGAGATACTCTTCTATATAGCGATTATTTCTTTATTTCTCTTATATACTAAATCTATAAACTATAAAAAGGTATAGTCGATTATAAATATTTAGTTTAAAGGAGTAGGTAAAACTAATTTATATATATTCTTATTATCCTATACGGGTAACCGGATCGTTAATTATATAATTACTAGAAAAGACTAAATATATAACGGTCTACGTAAGAGGTGAACCTTTTTACGTAGAATGAGATTATATTCTAAACTAAAGAAGGGGAAGAAGAAGTTCTTACGAGAGGCGTAGGGTTTTTCTTTATATATAGCGAGGGACCCCTAAGGGCCCGGAAGAGTCTATATAGTTCTATAAGCCTAGACCTAGGTCTAGGTTTAATAGAAGAGGCTAGTAGTATATCTCGGTACCTAAGAGAGCTAGAGTTATAAGAAGTAATTCTATAATTCTACTAATCCTATTGATTTTACTAATTCTACTAACTCTTTAAGTTACTAACTTATATAAGTTAATAACTTACTTTAGGTAGGAATTACTAAGAATTAGAATTACTAACTCATAGAGTTAAATAATTCCGTAAGTCGACTTATATATATTAGAAAAATATAATATTTCTTTTATATTTTTATTAAATTCTATACTATTATTAGATAAACTTTAATTTAAGACTTATTACGTAATTCGCTTTAGTTAAAAAGATATAGTAGTTTAAAGTTAGGTTTTTACTAAGTAAAAATATAGGTATAAATTTATTATTAAATTATATATAATCTTTAAATAGTAAAATTATCTACTAATAATACTTATAATAAATTATAAGACCTACTTTTCATATAAGGACCTACTTTAATATATATATATATTAAGTTATAATAGTAGAAAAGTAGGGCTTATAAGCGAAGAGATATATTATATAAGCTAATAAAATTAGTTTAATATTTTAAAAGGCTTATAATTTATTAACTATAGAATATTACGTAATAAGCCTAATATTAAAGTTTATTTATAAAATATCTAGTATTTTTTAGATATTTTTTAAAAATATATTATAATATAACTTATATAAGTTAGGAATCGATTCTTTAATTCTACTAATTCCTGGAGTTAATAACTTAAATAAGTTAGTAATTCTATAGTAAAGTAAGTTAGTAATTCCCGTAATTCCTAGGAATCACGGGATAGAAATCATAATTTCTTCTAACTCTAAAAAGAGGGGTATTTCTATAGTTATTATAATATCGAAAGATTAGTAAAAGACTAGTACTTAGGTACGGGGTTTTCCTATACTAGGGTTCTAGAATACGCTACTATAGACTATTAGCTCGATAGTTAAGCTATCGAGTCGAAAGTAGGTTTATTAAAGAGCCTAAGTATTTCCGGCTCTAGAGGTAGTATTCTTTTATCGATTTAACTAGTATTCGTAGAGCTAGACGGCGGCGAAGATATCGGGGTACTAGATAATATTAAAAAAAGTTACGTAATTAATAACTAATTTAAATATAGGGCTACGTACGATTAGTAAGGGTATAGCCGAGGCTTCGGAAAGGTCTTAACCTTTTATATTAGCCCCTCTCTCCCCCCCTTTTCTAGGGTTTTAACCTAGGGAACTTCTAGGAGACTAAATTTATAGATTTCGAGGGCTTCGGTATTTAGAAAGTCTTCTAGGGTTTTTTTCGTAGGTTCTATATATTATTTCTACTTAATTAAAATACTATAATAGCTATTTCTAGGTCGGTAATACCGTAGGATCTTCTCTATAACCTACTCCTTTTCGATATAGTTATTAGAGGCTTCTAATAGTTAAATAAATAGTAGTTCCGGGTAGGCTATATTTTAAGAAAGAAGCGGGTTTTCGGAGGCTTAATATAGAAGATCTATATAAAAAACGGGATAGATTCCGGGGGAGGTATCTAAATAGACGGTATAAGATCTTACTAGGCCTATAACCCTATACGGTAGGGCTATTTAGTCTAGTTTCTTCGAGGGTCTAGTAGTTCTAATATTCTTTAAATATAATAGAACTTTATCTCCTATTTTATTAGATTCCGAGGCCTATTATAACTAATTCGCGTTTTTTTCCTAGGTTTCTTAGGTATTTATTATTACTATTACTACTAAATTATAGTAGTCTTTTAGTTTTCTAACCTATTCGTACCCCTTTTCGGCTAGGAAGATAGTAGATCCGGTAGGAGACTTTATATTAGGTTCTAGGGTCTCGAAGTAGTATCCGTAGCTTAAGAAGAATAAGGATAATCTAGTAAATATAAATTTCCGGTTACTAAAAGCGAGTATAGTACTAGGTAGTAATATATCCTAATTATCCTAATTAAATAAGTAGAATATCTATAAGTAAACCTCTAATTCCGTATTTAAATATTCCGTAGACCTATTAGTCTAAAGGTAGAAAGCTATAGATAAACGCTATTAAATTCCTAAAGACCGGTAAACTTCTTTCTAGAATAAATTAGTAGACTAGGGTCCTTTATCGGAAACTATAGCGTAGGGAAGTCCGTAGTATACGTAAATATACTATAAGAAAGCGTAGGCGATATCCGGGGCCTTTATCGTCTTTATTAGTATAAATATAAAGTTTTTCGTAAATCTATCTATAATAATTAATATAGTAGACTTATTAGGGGTCTCGGGGAGGTCTACTATAAAATCTATATATAGTTCTTACTAGGAATATTATAGAATTAGTAGGGGTTTTAGAAAGCCCTTTTTCTAATCCCTCTAGACCTTACTTTACGAATAGATCTAGTAGTTCGGCGTAAAACGACGGATATCGGAAGATAGACCCGGCTACGTATAGTACCTAGAAACTAGATCTCGTAACTTCTCTACCGGGGTAACCGGTAGTAGGGGAGTCGTAGATTCTCTAGATAATCTTAGTTCTAAAGGGCTCGAAGAAGGGTATCTAAATACGGTCTCTCTATTTAAGCCGGTTTTCTAGGTCTATAGAATACTCGGATATAGATACTAGTAGGCCCTAGCTAGAAGGAAACTAACGGTTTCCTTCGTAGATAGCTTACCTAATCTTCTAGTATTTAGGGTTATTTTCTAGACCTTCTATCTATAGTTTAAATAGATCCGGATCTTCGAACGGGGTCTTAGGTGGCTCGGCGAGTTCTACTGGAGAAAAGGGGTTATCTTCGGGTCCTTAGTTACTATCGGATATCTATATAGCTTTAATATTATGGACTAGCACGAGTGTAGTATAGTAGATGGTATTAGCTGGCTATATAAGGGATGAAAAAGGTCTTAGATAAAGCTTATAAGATAGGGATAAAGTCTAGGGAGGATAAAAGAGGTAGTTAGGGGTATACTCCTATATAAAGATAGAAGGAGAACCTACTAGAAAAAGGTGATCTAGCTCCTTATAAAGGTTATACTCTAATTATTATAATAGAAACTTTAATTAACTATATTCTATTTATACTATATTTATACTTTATCTACGATACTTATATATAATAGGATTATAATACCTTTATTCTCTAATTTATATACCTAAATCGCTAAAATACCTAATAGAATAATTTTTACTTATCTTATAGACTAATAGGTTTTAAAGACCGGAGACGTCGTAAAAATACTATAAAAATATACCTATAGCTATAAGCTATATAACCGATTATACTTTATATATAGTAATCCGATATTTAATTATACTTTATATATAATAAACTAAAATAATTACTACTTATAACTACTCGGTCGCTTTATAAGATAAAGAAGGAAGAGGATAATAGATAGAATAGGATAGAGGTTCCCTTATTCGAGAAGAAGCCGGATCGGTTACCGTATCTTATAGACCCCTTTTCTCCTCCTCTCTTTCTAGATTTACTAGTACTTTTAAAAGAAGTAATTAAAAAATAATACTATAAGTATACTATAATCGTAATAGAAAAATACTAATATTAACTAATTAATAGTATTATAACTCCTAATCTATTTACTTAAGCTAATATCTAGAAGGAGGTAAATTAAAATATATATACTATATAAGTAGCCTAGAAAAAGGAAAATAACCCCTAAGTATCTAGTAAAACCCGTATAGTAATTCTATAGACGAGTCTACCTATTAAATTTAAAATAAACTTAGAGGAGAATAAGAATACTTTATTATAGTAGCTATACTATACTATTAGTTTATATAAAATAAAAAAATAATATCGAGAAAGTAATATTAAAATAAGCTAATTTTAGAAGATAAATTAGAATTTATTAGACTATATATATTACCGGTATAAAGGGTTAAGACCCTTCTAAAGCCTCGGCTATACCCTCGCTAATCGCACGTAGCCCTATACGTAGATTAGTTATTAATTATATAACCCTTTTAACGTTATCCGATACCCCGCTATCTTCGCCGCCGTCTAGCTCTACGAATACTAGTTAGATTAATAAGATAATACTACCTCTAGAACTAGGAGAACTTAGGCGTTTTAAAGAACCTACTTTTGACTTAGTAGCTTAACTATCGAACTAGTAACCGATAGTAGCGTATTCCGGAACCCTAGTATAGGGAAACCCTATACCTAAGTACTAGCTTCCTACTAGTTTTCCGATAGTATAAAACACTATTTAAATACTATATCTCTAAGTACTAAGATATATTACTAGCCTCTTCTATCGAAACTAGACCTAGGTTTAGGCTTATAGAACTATACGGACTTCTCCGGACCCCCTAGGGGTCTTTCGCTATATATAAAGAACCCTACGCCTCCCGTAGGGTCTCCTTCTTCCTTCTCCTCTCCTTAGTTTAGAATACAATCTCATTCTACGTAAAAAGGTTCACCTCTTACGTAGACCGTTATAACCGGTACTTATAATAACTAGATATTTAGGGTTATTTAGAATAATTTCCTAGGATTCTTAGACTCTGAACTAACCCTACTTTACTTATATAGTAGAAATACTATAGCGGTATTAATAAACTAGTAGTAATAAGAATATAAACTACTAATTACCTTAATTTATTATATTTTAAGAATTAAAGCTTAAACTTTATAAGAACTCCCGAACTTTTCTAAGTATTTATTATATATTATATAGTTAATAAAAAAAGTAAGAAAATTATTATCCCTAGGGCTAGCTCTACTCCCCCTACCCTCTAAGAGTTAAAAAGCTTCGCTTTAGCCGAGGAAAAACCCTTATAGTAGACCTACTATTTAAAGGATAAAGAGTATAAGAACGATCGTAATAAGGATTTAAAGTATATAGGTATTAAAAGACCTTACGATATACTAAAAAGCCTATCTATAACCTTTTTAAAGGCCTAGAAAGATAATACTATTAATAAGTAGCCCTATTTTAACTATATTATAATTATACCCTAGGGGTATAAGGTTAAAAGAGATTTTTCTATATTTAGGTACTATAAGTATAAGCTCGTAGGCTATACGAGACTTTAGTATTTAGCCCTAAACTATACTTAGTATAATTAAAGGTCTTATACGATTAAAAACTATAGCCTACCCCTTCTCCTAGTTAAAATAGCTATATAGGAGAAGCTAAATAGTAATAGAGTACCGATAATAAGAACTAGACTTTAGGATAAAACCCGATAACCTATTTCTATAAAAAAAGGACTTATTATACCTATTATTATAAAAGTAGGATATTAGTAAGAAAATATAAGTACTCTTCTAGATATAAGGGCTAAATTATAAACTATAATCGATAAAACCTAGTAGAAGAAGAAAAGTAGGGCTTTACTTATACTTATAAGAGATATAATTAATACTCTAGTAGCCTAAAGAGATATAAAAATAAGAGGAAGAATAACTACTATTATAAAGATTATAGATTTAGAAAGAAAATCCTAGATATTTAATTATAATACGATTATTACGAATATCTACGATCCTAAATATTAGATAGTAATCGGGCTAGATTAGTTAATAAAAGTAGACCCCGATATTTACTTCTCGATAGGCTAGTAGTATTATCGACTCCTAAAAAAAGATAAGATAGTATTAAATTAATTTCTACTTTATTAGAAGTATAATACGCTAGGAATACCGTAATAGCTTATATACGCCTATTATATATAGGGTTATCTTTAAAGAAACCTCCTATTATAGCCTTTATATAGAGGCGAGATCCTCTAGGTATAGTAGTATACTAGGTAACTAGTATATTATTAGAGTATTTATAGAATATAATAACTATTAAATATTCGATTATACTTTAGAGTTAAAATAGTTACTACTCGTAACTACTCGGTCGCCCTATAAGATAAAGAAGAAAGAGGATAATAGATAAAATAAGATAGAGGTTCCCCTATTCGAGAAAAGACTAAATCGGTTACTACGCCTTATAGACCCCTTTTTTTTCTCCTCCTCTCCTTCTAGATCTACTAGTACTTTTAGAAAAAGTAGTCGAAGAATAATACTATAAATACGCCGTAGTAGTAATAGAAGAATACTAATATTAACTAATTAACGGTATTATAAACTTTAATCTATCTACTTAGCCTAATATCTAAAAGGAGGTAAACCTAAATACGTATACTATATAAGTAGCCTAGAAAAAGAAGGATAACCCCTAGGTATCTAGTAAAACCCGTATAGTAATTCTATAGACTAGTCTATTTATTAAATTTAAAAAGAACTTAGAGGAGAATAAGAATACTTTCTTATAATAGCTATACTATACTATTAATTTATATAAAATTAAAGACGATATCGAGAATATAATACTAAAATAAGCTAATTTTAAAAGATAAATTAGAACCTATTAGACTATATATATCGCTAGTACTTATAATAACTAGATATCTAGGGTTACTTAGAACGATTTCTTAGGGTTCTTAGACTTAAAACTAATTTTATTTTACTTATATAGTAGAAATACTATAGCGGTATTAATAAACCGGCGATAACGAGAATATATATTATTAATTACCCTAATTTATAATATCTTAAAAATTAAAACTAAGATTTTATATAAATTCCCCGAACCCTTCTAGGTATTCGCTATCTATTATATAACTAATAAAAAAGGTAAAAAGATTATTATCCCTAGAGCTAGCTCTACTCCCCCTACCCTATAAGAGCTAAAAAACTTTACCTTAGCTAAGGAGAAACTTTTATAGTAGGGCTATTTTTTAAATAGGGATAGAGGATATAATAACGACTATAATAGGGATTTAAAGTATAAAAGTACTAAGAAGTCCTACGATATACTAGAAGGGCTATTTATAAACCCCTCGAGGCCTAAAAAGAAAATACTATAAATAAGTAGCCTTATTTTAACTATATTATAACTATACTTTAAAAGTATAGGGTAAAGAGAGATTCTTCTATACTTAAGTATTATATATATAAGTTTATAAGCTATATAAGACTATAATATATAGCCCTAAATAATACTTAGTATAATAAAAGGTCTTATATAACTAAAGATTATAGCCTACCCCCTCTCCTAGCCGAAATAATTATATAAGAGAAGTTAAATAGTAATAGAGTACTAATAACTAGAACTAGACCTTAAAATAAAGCCCGATAACCTATCCTTATAAAGAAGGGATTTATTATACCTATTATCGTAAATGTTATAGTAAAGGACTAATTGGTCCTATAGGTAGCTCGATATACCTTCTACGTAGGGTACTTATATAATAGGCGTAATTATTATTATATAGACTAGGTAAGAATAAGAGGATAACTATCTTTTATTATATAAATAGTACCTATAATAGAATAATTATACTAGTAACTAGCTTAATTAAGACGAGACCGGTAATAAGTAGTAGTACCATTTAAGCTATTCTAAATAAAAATCCCTTAAGTTCGACTACCCCGACTAGCCTTTATATAATCTAATTAAGTCTTAATACGACTAAAGTTATAGTATACCTTTTCGCTACTATACGAGGTTTAACTATATACGATATTAGAAATAGTATTAGTAATTCTATATAGTAAATAATAACTACTATTAAAAATCGATCTATCTAATCTCTTAACTAATCTCCTTATACGGAAAACGTTTACCTCGATAATATACCTTTTTTTACTAAGATATTTATCTTTTAAAGAATTAGTATATAAATCGATTTAAAAACGTATAGGTTAACTAGTTATAAAAGCTATACTTAAGCCCGATCTAATTACTAGTATAAAGAATTAGAATATTAAAATAGCTATTAGTATAAATTAATAAAATAAGATATTAAATACCTAAGAAAAATCTAATAAAAGCTAGTCTACTACCGAAAGTAGACGGCTTAATATAAGAAAATAGAATACTAATTTACTTATAATAAATCCTAAATAGGGTATAATAGTAGTAAGAGTATACTATCTAATTAGAAAAGCTATTATCTAATTAAACGAGTTTCCGCTACTAATTAAATACTTAAAACCGAGGGATCTATATATTTTATTAAAGTATTTAAATAGTATAATAGAAATAAATAAAATATATTAAAAAGTAAAAAGTACTATTAGAAAATTACTATATAGCTAGAAAGCTAGAATACTAGAGGATTTTATTAAGATAGTTAATAAAGTAATTAAGTAGGTAGAAGGCGCTAAAGAAATAAAAAAAGCGTTTAGAAAATTAATAACTATTTAAAGTACTAGAAGAGGAGAAATATAATTAAAATAACTTTTATTATAAATCTATAAAATTATCGAAATATCTATAACTATTAAAGCCTAATCGGGCGAAAGTTCTAAATAAGGATTTTTTATTAGTTTATAAGGAAAGAAAGACCTCTTTTCTCTAAGGAAATCTATAATTAAACTAATTACCCCCGTACGAGATTAATAAATAGTTTTAAATAATCTACTTATAATCCGTCTAATTTAACTTAAAGAAAAAAGAAAAGAACTAATATATAAAAGGAGATACGACGAAATTAAAATAAAGATTAGTCTAAGATTAAGTATAAGTTAAGTAAAACTTAACCTAATTAAGATAATTAGTAGATTATCTTTACTCGATCTAACCCCCGAAGGAGATTTACCGGAAAGACTACTAGGTCTTCTAGAGATCGTAAGTTATTAAGATTAGCTAGTAATATTTAGTTTACTAGATATAAATAAACGATAAAATAGGCTCCTACTTAGTTATAATTAACTACTACTTAATTAAACCGATATTTAGTCTTATTAATAACTAATAGACCGAAAGGCCGTATTACGCTAGCCTTTTATAAATAACTATAATTAGTTCTTAAATAGTATACTATAAAGGTAGATTATACTACTACGCCTAATACTAGTAAGAATATATAAAAATAAATACGATATAACGGAATAAGAAAGAGTAGTCTACTAGAAGTATATAAAATAAAAATAAAAAAAGAGCTTTATAAATTAAGAATATATTTATAGCTATTCTAATAAAACTACTAATTACCTAAATTTAAATAAACTATAGTTAAAATAGGACTTATAGAATACGATATCGAGACTCTATCCGGAGAATAATTTAATTAACCTAATCCTACTAGCCGATTCGGAAGGTATAGCTTAGTATAGGAAATAAATAATTAGACTAAAACTACGTATAATCCGGAAAAAACGAACCGAAAAATTAAATAAAAATTACTACGAAAACTACTAAAAAGAGATAAAAGTAAATCCGAAGGACTTCCGAGCTGATTAAATTATATAATAATTAGACTAGAATACGGAAAAAATAGAAATAAAAATAGAAGAATACTTAGGGGTTAAGCGGGATTTATAGGCCTTCCGGGACTACTAGGGTTATTAGGGCTACCGGTTATAGTAGGGCTATTCTACTTATTATATTACTCTTTTAGGTATATTAAACTAGCTCTAATCGTAATTACTTAACTTTATTTAAATATTAGTATTAAAAAAAATAAAAGATTAATTATAAAGATTAGATACTTCTACTTAGAAGTATAGAACGACCTAGTTATAAAAGGTATTAAGAAAAGGGATATAATATTCTATAAAAATACCCGATTAGTATTATAAAATATTAAACTATAACTAGATATAATAGAATATTTCTTAATATAATTTCCTAAAGCCGAAGTAAAAATAAAAAACTAGTATAGAGTTCGCTATTAAAAGGCGTAGTACTTATATAGTATAATTTATCCTATAGCGGGCCCGAATTATTTAAAATATAGTATAATTAGACTCGATTCTATAAGGATAATCTTACTCGATTTAGACTTATAGAATATTAAATAAAAGAATAGTTACTAATAAACCTATTTACTAAAAAAGATATCCGAAAAGACTATAGTATAGAAATATAGATTAATAATACGATTAAGAATATATATCGGTTATTAGACTTTAAAAACTAATTATTTAGAGATACTATAATATTAAAGTAAGTCTAATATATAATTAACTTAGATTTTTAAATAATATTTTAAGAACCTAGTACTAACGACTCTTTAATTAAATTAGAATAAGTAGCCGAGTTTAAGTCTAAAGTACTTATAATATAGTAGTTTTTATTACTTAAAGAAAAAGCTTAATTAGGATAACCTAGAAGTTATATAATTACTTACTAGGGTAAAGGAAATAATATATAACTAAAAGAAGAAGAAAAACTAGCTAGAGGCCTATACCTCGAACGATTTTAGGAATAGAGAAATCGACTAAATACTTTTTATAATTAAAAAAGACTTTTATATTAAAAAACCGAATCCTATTCCGTAGAAATAGACCTCTAAATAATTAAAAATAAGTATTTAGACCTAGATATAATTAATATCGATAAAATAATTATACTTTCGAATAATATAAGTAGCCGAATAAATAACTAAATTATATTAATTATATACGACTCGACCGATAAGAATAGGAGGAATAAATAAAAGATAAAAACGCTACTCTCGAAACTACGAATATATACGAAATAGATATACCCGAGGAAGATCGCTACTTCCTCTTAACCGATAAAGATAAAAATAAAAATAGTAAAGAAATAGAAAATAAAACCGAAGAAGAAAAAGGATACCTAATAAGATTTAATAATAAATAATTCGAATAGTAACTAGTCTTCTAAATATACGATTAATTAAGTAATTCGTATAAAACTTTTTAAAAAAAAAGTAATAAGAAAAGAGAGTTAAATACTACCCCTATCGACTTATTCTTATAAACGGATATTATAAATAAGATTTTAAATTATATCTAGTAAGCCCTAATTACTATAACCGATTTAACTTTTATAATATATAATCGATATTATTATTCGATAAAATTAAATTAATTATACGAGGAATATATAAAAAAAAGATATAGATAATTTTAGCTATATTAATACCTAAGATATTAAATATTATATTTTAATATTAAAGTTTTAAAGAATATTTATAAGTAAATAAAAACTAATTTAAGAGGATTTAATAACTATAGTAACCGATAGAGGTAATATATCTTATTATAATACCTAGGCTAAATACTTATAAATTCCGGATTAACTTTACCGAAATAAATATATAGAGTAGTCGAAATAGAATATATATACTTATATATATTAACTTAGGCTATAAGTTAATTATAATTAACCCTAATTAGTTAAAGAATTATTTCCTAGAAGTAAAGATAAATAAAAAAAGAATTTATTATTTATATATAGAATTAGAATAATATAAGTAGTTAAAAAATAGGTAATTATTAAGTTTTATATATCCGGAATATACTAGGAAAAAGGTCGATAAGCCGAGTTTACGGTTATAGCGGATATTAAAGAAGGAATAGGATTAGGTATATTACTTAGAAGTTCTTTTCTCTAATTATATTAAGTAGAAGTTAATTACGTAAAGAGTTAAGTATTACTACGATTAGCTTAAGGATTTAAAGTTCTAATAAATATACTAATTCTACGGTTTTAAAGTCGAAAGCCTATTTATATAGCCTAATTAGTAGATATTAAGGATTTATTAAATTAACTAGTACTTATAGAAATAATATTATAGAACTAAAGCGAACTATAGGGCTTAAGATATAGCGTAATATTCGAGCTATATAGAAACGAGTTCTATAAAGTAATAGTTAATAGTAATTTACCTAACTTTATAATAGTAACTACGAAGCCGGAAAAGATATTTTATATAAAAAAAGGGGAACTAATAAACTATTTTAGAACGATAAACGTCTTTAACTAGGTATTACTAGTTAATAAGGAGAAAATATATAATTTAATAGATTAAGTAGAAGAACTATTTAAACTAACTACGGATAATATCGATTTATACGAGGAAAGACTAGAATTTACTATACTAGAATATAGAATAATAAAACCCGGGAAGGAAGTAGAGACTATAAGATCGAAAACTAGAGTAAAAATCTCTAATTTAAATAAGAAAAAGGCGAAATAACTCTTATAGGTTATGAATCGATATATATAATCTCTATACTAATCGGGGATTTATCCTACTACTAGACGAAATAAAATTTAAAGTATACCTAGTAGAAAGGTAGTAAAATTAAATTAAACTATCTAGACTTATAAATATAAGTATAAGAAAACGTGATATATTAGATAAGATATATAATTAATTATACTATAAATAAAAGCTATTATAGGTAAGTAAGGAAATATATATCGTATACCTAGTATTTATAGTTAAGAAAATAGATAAAAATAGAGGAATTAAATTCCGAGTAATTATAGATATAAAGCTACTAAATAGACTAGTCCTTCTAGATATCTATCTCTTACTAGACTAAGAGTATATTATTAAATACTTAAAGGGCTATCGATATAAAAGCGTATTTAATATATTAAAATTCTTTTTTTAGTTACTAATATATCCGAAGTTAAGAAGATTTATAGCGATTATTAGCCCGAGGGGGATTAAGATAAGTAATATAGTACTTATAAGATATAAAATATCTCTAGTATTTACGTAATAAACTATAGAATAGATCTTTCGAGACTATAAAGATTTTCTTAGAATCTATATCGACGATATCGTAATTTTCTCGAAGACCTTTAAAGACTATTTACGAGACTTAGAGGGATTTTACTAAATTACTAACTAATAGAGCCTTATATTTAGCCTATTAAAATCCTTTATAGGCTTTAAATAATATACTTATTTAAATAGATCGTAGATATTAATAGGGTAAGAAAAATAAAGGATAGGATAAAAGCTATTAAAGTACTCGATTACCTAAAGAACTTAGCTAATCTAGAGACTTTATTAAGTATAGGATTATAGTTAAGAAAAGGAGTTCCCTAATATAACGTACGAAATAGGCTATTTTACGAACTTAAAGTTAAGTTTAATAAAGAAGTACGCGAAAAAGGGATTTTCTAAACTAATATACTTAAAAGTATTCGTTTAAAAATAAGTAAATAAGGTTTTCTTTAAACTAATAAATAAGTAAATCGAGTACTTCGAGAACTTTAAAAGATAATTATATTTTAATTACGTATTAATATACTACGATCTAGAGAAAGAATTATTTTATAAGATTAATACTTACCTAATTAGATATAGATTTATAGTATTCTAATTAGATATCTCTTAGGATTAAAAGAGTATACTAGGAAAGGAAATATTAGCCTCTTATATCTAGCCTATTCTCTTTTTTTCTCGAAGAACTTTAAAAGTAGAATAACTATATAGATCGACGGAATCGGAAACTATAGTACTTATTTAAGTTATAAAGAAGATTTACCGACTTATTATATTAACGAAACTCCTTATATAGATTATTACTAATTATAATATTATTAAAAGTTTAATACTATAAATATTACTAAATATACTTAATTTAAATAAAATTAACTTTAAACTAGTATATATAATAGTATTCTTATCCTCTTATAATCTCTACGTATAGTATATAGAAGGTAAACTAAGTATAGTACCGGATATACTAAACTAGCTCCTAAGCTTCTACCCGCTAATTCCCGAAGGAGTAGTTAAGCTATTTAAATTAGAAAATATTAGGACTTATTAAGTAATAGAAAAACCGAATCGATAAAGAGAAGTACTAATAAGAGGAGTTTTATATAAGTATAATAAAATCCTAGAATAAAACGGGAATACTAAAAAAAAATACTTATAGTAGAAATAGATATTAAATAGAATTAAAGAATTAAAAAAGGTTATTAATCGGATTTATATATAGCTAAAATATTAGATATTATATAGTCCCGCCGAAATAATACGGAAACTAAGATAAAAGAACGACCTAAGCTTCTAGTAGGGCTTTAGATACTCGATAAATACGGACTCCTCTACTATATTAAGCCCGATCGGAATATAATTTTAATAATTCTACTAAATATTATACCCGATATCCTTAAACTTATTTATAATTAAAAGTAATACTTCTATTATAATAGAATAATTTATAACTTATAGATTTTTATATTCCGGAATAAAATAAAAAAAGTTAATAAATATATAAAATACTATATAGTATACTAGAAAAACGAAATTAATTATAATCTACTAATAAGAGAGCTTAAGCTAACCGAATTAGTAGAGATTCCGTATACCTATATACCGATAGATTTCTTTATAAAATTACTAGAAGTATAATCTAAAAATTACCTATTTATACTTTTAAAAAAACTAAAATTTAATTAGATACTAGTTATTTAATACCGAATTAGTCGTAAAATTTTACTTATTCCGGGATATATAATATACGATATTTAACTTTAGGGAACTACGCTTATTCGGGCTCTATTTATAGCTAATTAGGGTTTTCTTATTAAAATAATTAGTAATAAAAACTTAAAATTTACTAGCGAAATATAGTAAAACGTATTTAAAAGGATAAGAACCCTACTAATAATTTTAATATCGTATTACCTATAAACCGATAGGGTAAATAAAAAGCGTATTTAGACTATAGAATTATATATTCGTATCTTTATTACTAGGGATTTTAAACTAGTAGATATAAACCTAATATAGGCCGATATAATATTATAATTTTAGTATAAATATAATAATATACCTATATAAATACTAGGAAATCGGTATTTAAATTAAATTATACTAGGAATACGAATATATATAGTTAAAGACTATACTAATCTAATTCTTCTAGGACTACGGTAAATCGGAATAATATTAGAAAAAATAAGAATACTTTTACGATCTATATACCTAGAGGAAATAATACTAGTAATCGATTTAGTAAATATATTATTAAAAATCTAATATAATAAGAAATATTAATAACTAAATTTTAAAATAAGTAAATTAGTTATACTCTTAGTCGGAAAAGGATATTATTTATTTAGAAGAAATAAAACGAAATAGGAGATACGACGGGTAGGCTTATACCGAATAAAGAAGAAAATTAATAATAATACGTATAAATTAGATTTCTTACTCGATTTAAGAACTTATAGAGTAGTATTAGTAGTATAACTCTATAAATTCGAATAAAAAAAGGATTTATTTAAACAAAAGAAATAATAAGTAGAGCTAGTAATAGTAAACAGGTAAGAGTAATATATAATCGATTAGATTATAATATATCGTATTTAGTATAGAAATCTATAGTTTCGAATTAAATAAAAAGGATATAATAGTAAAAGATATAAAATATAAGAGAACCTAAAATCGCTATTAGCCGATAGAGCTATAATTCTAATCGAAGAGTATATACTATCGAAAAATCTTATACTTATATTAATACTAGGAGACTAAGATAAGAAATATATTAGTAAAAATAAAGAATAGCTTAACTCGATACTATAGTTAATAAAAAAGAGCTAGATCGAATAAACTATACTAGATACTTATTTAATAAAAATAAGGATTATTTACTTAATAAAATTAGGAATACTTACTTAAAAAAAAGAATTAATAAAAAAATAAAATAAAGAGAGGAGAAGTAATAATAGTATTATTTTCTCCTACTATTTAGTCAAGGCCGATCGACTTAGAGTTTAACTTATTTAATTAAATAAAAAGAAGAGGTAATACGTTTATTATATAAAAGTAAAACTACTTTAATAACCTTATCTAATAGAAGAGAAGGCTAAGTAAGTTATTAATTTTCTATAAAAGGCCTTAGTATAAAGAATTTCCTTTATAAATATAAACTCGTAATAACTACTATAATACTAAAAAAGTAGAAGTATCCGTATAACTCTACGATTAAGCCTAATTATATAAGCGCGTATTATAAGAAGTAATTAGCGAATAAATTAAGAAAATAACTAAGTAGTTTTTTTACGAAAAACGTATAAGTATAAATAGGTATTAATAGAATTATTAGAACTTTTAAACTAATCGAATATAAGCGTAATACGATCCGATAATTATTTAATTCTATAATAGTAAATACTAAAAAAATGGTTATTTATTCTATAACTAAGGTAATACTATAGAGAATTAGTATAAGTATACTATAAAATACTTATACTTAACCTAACTAAAGAAAAGCCTAATTATACTATAATAGGATCTAAAGTAGTACTTAAGTAGATAGCCCGAAAAGGACCTAAGATAAGTATAAGTTAAGCGGTTCTAATAGATATAGACCTTAAAGTATAGTTAAGTAGTCGGTAAGAAGTTAAACTTAATTAAGTAACTTAATAAGTAGATCTAGATATAATTATAACGGTCTACGTAAGAGGTGAACCTTTTTACGTAGAATGAGATTATATTCTAAACTAGAGAAAGAAGAGGAAGAGGGGGAGGATCCTAGGAAAGGCGTAGGGTTCTATATATATAGCGAGGGGCCCCTAAGGGCCTAGAGGAGTCTATACGGTTCTATAAGCCTAGACCTAGGTCTAGGTTCGA
The DNA here is from genome assembly GCA_026745395.1 of Tympanopsis confertula. Taxonomy (NCBI): domain Eukaryota; kingdom Fungi; phylum Ascomycota; class Sordariomycetes; order Coronophorales; family Scortechiniaceae; genus Tympanopsis; species Tympanopsis confertula. The sequence goes on along the minus strand of JAOYNU010072191.1, from coordinate 43,866 downwards.
TAGAAGAAGCTAGTAATATATCTCGGTACCTAGAGACGGGGTATTTTAATAGTATTTTATATTATCGGAAGACTAGTACTTAAGCGTAGAGTTTCCCTACGCTAGGGTTCTAGAATACGCTATTATCGATTACTAGCTCGATAGTCGAACTACTAAGTCGAAAATAAGTTCTTTAAAATACTTAAGTACTCCTAGTTCTAAAGGTAGTATTTTCTTATTAATCTAACTAGTATTCGTAGAACTAGACGGCGGCGAAGATAATAGGGTATTAGATAATATTAAAAGGGTTATATAATTAATAACTAATATACGTATAGGGCTATATACGAATAGCGAGGGTATAGCCGAGGCTTTAGAAGGGTCTTAACCCTTTATATTAGCCCCTCTTTCTCCCCCTTTTTTAGGGTTTTCGTAGCCTACGGAACTTCTAAAAGACTAGATTTATAGACTTCTAGGGCTTCGGTATTTAGAAAGTCTTCTAGGGGTTCTTTAGTAGGTTCCGTATAACCTTTCTATTTAATTAGAATACTAAAATAGCTATTTCTAGATTAGTAGTACTATAAGATCTTTTCTATAACCTACTCCTTTTCGATATAGTTATTAGAGGCTTCTAATAGTTAGATAAAGGGTAGTTCCGAGTAGGCTATATTTTAGGAAAGAAGTAGGTTTTCGGAAACTCGGCGTAGAAGATCTATATTAAAAATAGGGTAGATTCCGGGGGGAGTATCGAGGCGAATAGCGTAAAATCCTACTAGACTTATAACTTTATATAGAAGGGTTATTTAATCTAATTTCTTCGAGGGTCTAATAGTTCTAATATTCTTTAGATATAGTAGAACTCTATCCCTTATTTTATAGGATTCTAAAGCCTATTATAACTAGTTCGTATATTTTTCTTAGGTTTCTTAGGTATCTACTATCGCTACTACTACTAAATCGTAGTAATCTCTTAGTTTTTTAATTTATTTATACCCCTTTTTAGCCGGGGAGATAGTAGATCTAGTAGGAGACCTTATATTAAGTTCTAGGGTTTTAAAGTAGTATCCGTAACTTAGAAAAAATAAGGAGAATCCGGTAGATATAGATTTTCGGTTATTAAAAGTAAGTATTATACTAAGTAGTAATATATCCTAGTTATCCTAGTTAAATAAGTAAAAGATCTATAAGTAAACCTCTAGTTCCGTATTTAAATATTCTATAGATCTATCGGTCTAAGGATAAAAGGCCGTAGATAAATACCTCTAAATTCCTAGAGACTAGTAAACCTTTTTCTAGAATAAACCGGTAAACTAAAGTCCTTTATCGGAAACTATAGTATAAAGGAGTCCGTAATATATATAGATATACTATAAGAAAGCGTAGGCGATATCCGGGGCTTCTATTATTTTTATAAGTATAAATATAGGGCTTTTCGTAAATCTATTTATAACTACTAGTATAATAAACCTATTAGGAGTTTCGGGGAGGTCTACTATAAAATCTATAGATAGTTCTTACTAAAATCGTTCCGGAACGGGTTAGGGTTTTAAAAAACCCTTTTTCTAATCTCTCTAGACTTTACTTTATAAATAGATCTAATAGTTCTATATAAAACGACGTATATCGGAGGATAGACCCGGCTATATATAGTACCTAAAAACTAGATCTCTTATAACTTCTCTACTATAATAACTAGTAGTAGGGGAGTCGTAGATTCGTTAGATAATCTTAGTTCTAAAGGGCTCGAAGAAAAATATCTAGATTCTATCTCTCTATATTAAATAGTTCTCTATATCGATAGAATACTCGGATATAAATACTAGTAGACCCTAACTAGTAGGGAACTACCGGTTATTTTCGTAGATAACTTACTAAATCTTCTAGTATTTAGGGTTCTTTTCTAGACCTTCTAACTATAGGTTCGATAGTTCTAGGTCTTCGAAAAGGGTTTAAAGAGGGTCGGCGAGTTTAGAGGCGGAAAGAGGCTCGTTTTCGGGTCCGGAGTTACTATCGGATATCTACGTAATTTTAACCTTTATTTCTAATCTTTTTAAGGTATTAGAAGAATTAGATAGTAGTTAATAGGTTCTACCGGATATCCTATCGTTAAAAGCATCTTTCGGAAGATCTTAATCTCTTCTAGAGAGGGTATTAGAAAAGACTTATATAGATAGTACCGGGCTAATAGATAAATTTAAACCTAAATTCGGATAATTCTTCTCCCTACTATATTTATCGTTCGGATAGATATTATTAGGTCTAAAAATAGACTATATTCTAGTAATTTATATAGACTATAAAGTCTATACCTTTAAACTTAGAATACTACTCTCTAATATATAATATAATAGATAGAAGTTCTTTATTATATATAGGGTAATTAATTTCGGTAGGGGATAGTTTTCTCGAATAATATCCTATAAATCTCTAGAGAAAGTCTTCGGGGTTTTACTATATAAGTATACCTCCTAAAGCGTAACTAGAGGTATTTACTTCTATAGCCGTAAGCCTAGAAGGATCCTAGCTAGCTAGTATCTCGGAATCGATAAAAGCTTTTTTAAAGTTCTTAAAAGTATTTTAGTAGTCCGTATTCTACTTAAAAAAAATATTCTTTTTAATTAAATTCGTAAATAGCTTAGTAATATCTAAGAAGTTTTTAATAAAGACTTTATAGTAATTTACGAATCCTAGGAAACCTCGTATATTTTTAATAGTTTCCGGGGGTTCTTACTCTTAAATAGATTATATTTTTTTAGGGTCGGTTTTTATATTTATTCTAGATTTAATTATAAAACCTAAATACTTAATTTCCGGGGTTTCGAAATTAGATTTAGAGAAATCTAATTATAAACTAGTTTTAGAGAATTTCGAGATTATAGAATAGACTTTTTAATACTAATCCTCTTTAGATCCGCTAGAGTAGATAATAATATCGTCTAAATAAGCGGAGTAGAAGATATCGAGGTATTCGCGAAGAGTATTATTTATATACTATTAAAACGAGGTAAAAGTACCGGATAGACCGAAAAAGGTAACTAGCTACTCGAAAAATCTTAATCTAGTTCTAAAAGCTATTTTCTACTTATTTCTTTCGCGTATCTAGAGACGGTAAAAAGCTAATATAATATCGACTTTAGAAATCTATTTAGAGCTAGCTATCTACCGTAGAGTCTCCGATATAAGGGGTATCGGATAGGTATTATATTTCGATATAGTATTTAACCTTTAATAGTCTATATAAAAACGTAGGCTACCTCCGGGTTTCTTTACGAAGAGTACTTATTACGGAACGAGTCTATGATATAGGTATAGTACGCACTGTATTCTATAGTAAGCGTACTATACTAGGGTTCTTAAAGTAGATTCCGCTACTACTATTTTAGATAGCTTTCTCTTCCTTCTCTAATTAGAATAATTATATAGAAAACTCTATACTAAAGTATACCTAGTAAAAGTTAGCCTATAATATAATTATTCTAATTTAAAAAAATTAAAAACTACTTACTATAACTATAGCGAAGCTAATTAATAACCTTAAAACCCCGACTTTTAAAATAGAGGAGATATACTTTTACTACTTACCCCGAAAGCCCTTCCTACGATTAGTTTTAGCTAACTTTATTAAAGGGGAAAAGATTTCGAGATATACCTCGATATTTTACTTTTATAAAGATTTTATTTTAGAAAAAATCCCCGATCCGATTACTTTTTTTTAATTTATATATACGATTTCGAGGAAGAGGAATTCGATTTTACTAATAAATAAACTAAATAAAAAGAATTTAATATACCCCCGGTAGATAAATATACTACTAATAGATATACTAAGTAAAAAAACCTAAAACTTTTAAAACCCGGTATAAAAACTATCGAGTAATATCTTTCGGAGTAACTAATAAATTTACTAACTTCTAGCGATATATTAATAATACCCTAGAAAGCTTTTTTAATAAAATCTATATAGCTTATATCGATAATATCTTAATCTTCTTAAAAACCCGGGAGGAATATACTTACTACGTATATACCGTCCTCGACCGCCTCGCGAAAATAGGCCTCTAATACGATATCGGAAAATCGGAGTTCTACGTATATCGTACGAAGTTCTTCGGATATATTATTTCTAATATTAATATCTAAATAGACCCTAGTAAAGTAAATAATATATAGCTATAGCTAACCCTTTAGTATATAATAGATATCTACTTTTTCCTCGGCTTCTATAACTTCTACTATAATTTCGTAAACGACTATAGCGAGATCGTATTACTTTTTACTCGATTTATAATAAAAAATAAGCCCTAGAAGTAAGGCGAGGCTAAGTAGAAAGCTTTCGACTAACTACGTAGTATTATAACTTTAAAACTAGTACTTATATATTATAATTTTAATTATTTAATTTAGGTAAAAACCGATTTTTCTAATACTATCGCCGCTAATATCTTCTACTAGTAATAGGACGATTAGGAATAGTACTTAGTAGCCTTCTATAGTTATATAATAAATAATATAGAAACTAGATATAAGATCTATAATAAAGAGATATTTATTTTAATACTCGTAATTTAGGAATAGTATATAGAACTAATAGGCTTATTAAACCTATTTCTATTTATTACCGACTACCGGTTACTAGAGTATTTCTTAATAAAGTAGTATTTTAATAGCCGATAAGCCTAATAGATAAACGATCTAATTCTACTAAACTATACGATTACCTACCGGCTAGGGCGGGAGAATACTACTACCGATAGACTATCCTAGAAAAGATAACTCTTCTACTTATAAATTAATAAAAAGAAATAGAACTAATAGATCGCCCTCCTCCCTAAATCGAAGTTTACGACCTTTATTAGAATACTAGCCCCTATTATAACCCTCGTACCGATCTCTACCTAAGAAATAATATAAAAAGTAAAAGAGCTCTTTAGGACTAAACTAATCGACTAAATTCTATAGAAGAACTAGACTACTAAAAGGCCTAAATATATATAAGTATATAACGGAAAAAATAGATAAATATTAGAAAACGGCCTAATCCGTAATTTTAGAAAGTTCTAAGTCCCCCTAAAGTACCCCGAACTACGAACTTAGCTAATTAAAGAAATTTATATACTACTAGTCGCCGGGTATAAAGGATTAAGACCCTTCTAAAAGCCTCGGCTATACCCTCGCTAATCGTACGTAGCCCTATACGTAGATTAGTTATTAATTACGTAACCCTTTTAACGTTATCCGATACCCCGTTATCTTCGCCGCCGTCTAGCTCTACGAATACTAGTTAGATCGATAAGAGAATACTACCTCTAGAACTAGGAGAACTTAAGCGTTCTAAAGAACCTACTTTCGACTTAGTAGTTTAACTATCGAACTAGTAATCGATAGTAGTATATTCCGGAACCCTAGCGTAGGGAAACCCTACGCCTAAGTACCGAGATATATTACTAGCCTCTTCTATTAGACCGAGACCTAGGTCTAGGCTTATAGAACTATATAGACTTCTACGGACCCCCTAGGGGTCCCTCGCTATATATAAAGAACCTTACGCCTCCCGTAGGGTCTCCTTCTTCCTTCCTTTCTCTTTAGTTTAGAATATAATCTTATTTTACGTAAAAAGGTTTACCTATTATATAGACCGTTATATTATTCTAAACTCTTTTAAGAACCCTAAAAAGTCCTAGACGATATCTAGGCCCTTAAAATCTCTATAAAAAGCCCTAGACGACTTCTAGGCCCCCTCGAATTTTACGAACTTCCTAGAACCCCTCTTCGTTCTTAGAACCCTTCTAAGATCCTCTTTTTCGTATTCTAAGATTAGAACTCTCCGTTTAGTAGAATTTCCTAGGAAATAGAGTACGTTTTACGATAGGTTATTATTCTAATAAGGATTCTTCGATTTAGAGACTTTTAAGGAAATTTAGAACTCTAGAACTCTAGAAAACCCCTAAGACCCTACGATAGATCCCTAAGACCTTTAGGCCTAGTATTTAGCCTATTTAGAGGCTAATATAAATAAGATAGTTACCTCGTAAGCTATATAAGAAGAAGTTATCCGAAACCTTTAGAATTAACTCTAAAAAGCCCTTAGGGCCCCCCCGACCCTTCTAATTACTCTAGTACTAGAGCTAGCTAAAGCCCCCGAAAATCCCCGGTTTAAAAAAGCCCTCTTTAATATCCCCTATTTTACTAGAAAACGAAAGGACTTTAAAGCCTAGTTTTTAGAAGCCCGGGCTAAAATCGGTATCGATAGAACTTCTATTAGTACCCCTTTTACTTAGTTCTACTATATTTATAGTAGGATAGAATCCCTAGCCTAGTTTTTCGTATCCGCTTATATTTAAAATATAAAAAAATAAATATTTACGAATTTTTCGAATTTATTAGCCTATTTAGAATCTATTTATATAAACTTTAATAAAATAATTAAAACTCGAAATAAACTTTAAGAAAAAAAGATAAAAGAAAAAGATTTATTTATTTTCTATTTTCCGAAATTCGAATACCTCCTCGCCGAGGCCGAGTTTATAAATACCCTAGAAAATATAAAAATCTCGTATTTAGAAGGAAATATCTCTCTAGATTTCTAAAAAGCCTTAATTAGCTAAGAAAAACTTTAAATTTATACTTTATATATTAGGACCCTCCTAAGACTTACTTCGGATTTAGAAAAACTATCTTATTACGAGAAATATTATTCCTTTTCTTATATTTTATTAAACCTCCCCTAAACTTTTACTAGTTAATTCCGGGTTTAGGGGTTTTCTTAGATTACCTAGACCTCTTATAGGGACCTTATAGACTAAGAACTTTTTTCTAAGATCTTTAAAAGTTATTTAATTTAAGAAGAGAAAAAAGAAAAATTCCGACTCGGTTTATACTTCTACTACGCTTAAAAAAGTTATTTATATACTTTTTACTTTTCGGTACCCTTTTAAACCCGGGCTTATACTAGAAATACTATTCTAGCCCTAGAAGAGCCCCGGATATCTAGGGCTATCCGAGAAACTCTAGCTTTTACTATAAAAGCCTTTACTAAAACTATAAAAATTAAAAAAACCTTTAAAATCGTCGAAATCTTCTCGGATAACTTAGAAAACTTAGAATCGGAAAAAAAATAACTTTAAATTAAAATTTTAACTTAAAGTCTTTAGAACCCTTAGAAATCCCCGCTTAACCCCCGGCCTTTTTAGAAGAATAAAGTACTTATATAAATACTATTATAAATAATAGATCTAATATAAAACCTTTTATCGACTCTAATTACTATAGTTTTATTATAATATCCGATAAAGCCTCTATTAAATATAGAGTTATCCTCTACCCGATTTAACCCTACTACCTTTAGTAAATCGTCGACTAGCCTAAAGACCTTTAATATACTATATTTTAAATAGTATATTTTAAACTAAATATAAAGGGGTTTTACGAGGGTATTTAGGCTTATATAATCCCCGGCTAGTCTAATCCTATAATTTTTAAAAAAAGGTAATTATAGTTCTATAATACTTTTCTTCGCCTAGCTATTAATACTATAATTATCTAAAGACTTTTTAAATTTAAGATATTTATAATACTAGTATCTATAAACCCCGAAATTATTTAAATCTCTTCCGCCGGTTTTAAAACCCTTTTAACTAAAGTTTTAAAAGAAAAACTACTTATATACGTTATTTTAGCTTCCCTTATAGATATTTAGAAAGCCCTTACTATTAAAGAAGAAAAAGACCCCTATCTCGAAGCCTTTACCTAATTACTCCCCGTTATCGAAACTTTCGATAAAAAGAAAGCTAAAAAACTACCGCTTTCTCGCCCCGGTTTAAATTACGAAATAAACCTATTTCCGGATACTACTATTCCGAAAATACCTTTATATTCGATATCTAGTGAAGAGCTTCTAGTTCTATAGAAGACTCTATATAAACTACTAGATTAGGGCTTTATAAAGGCCTCTTCTTCGTTAGATACTACTCTAGTTCTCTTCGTAAAGAAACCCGGAAATAGTTTATACTTTTATATAAATTACTAAAAGTTAAATATAATATTAAAATACGATACTTATCCGATACCCCTTATATTAGAGACTCTATAGTAGATAACTAGCTCTAAGTAGATTTCTAAAATCGATATTATATCGGCTTTTTACTATCTCCGGATATACGAAAAAGACGAGTAGAAAATAGCCTTTAGAACTAGATTAAAATCTTTCGAGTAATTAGTTATTTTTTTTAATTTATCTAATACCCCTACCTCGTTTTAATAATATATAAATAATACTTTTCGTAAATATCTCGATATCTTCTACTTTACTTATTTAGACGATATTATTATCTATTTTAATAGATCTAAAGAAGATTACTATTAAAAAGTCTATTCTATAATCTCGAAACTCTACGAGGTTAGTTTATAATTAGATCTCTCTAAATCTAGTTTTAAAACCCTAGAAGTTAAGTATTTAGGCTTTATAATCGAGTCTAGGGTAGGTATAAAAACCGACCCCGAAAAAAATAAAAGCTATTTAAGAGTAAGAACCCCTAAAAACTATAAGAAATATATAAGGCTTTTTAGGATTTACGAACTATTATAAGGTCTTTATTAAGGACTTCTCGGATATTACTAGACCCCTTATAAATCTAATTAAAAAAAATACTTTTTTTAAGTAGAATATAGACTACTAGAACGCTTTCGAAAACCTTAAAAAAGCCCTTATCGATTCCGAGACTTTAGCTAATTAGGATCTTTCTAGGCCTACGGCTATAGAAGCGGATATTTCCAGTTATACTTTAAGAGGCGTACTTATATAGTAAAACCCCGAAGACTTTTTCTAAAGACTTATAGGATACTATTCGAGAAAGCTATCCCTTACTAAAATTAACTACCCTATATACGATAAAGAACTTCTATTTATTATATCGTATATTAGAGAGTAGTATTCTAAATTTAAAAGTATAAAATTTATAGTTTATACGGATTACTAGAACTTAGTATACTTCTAAATTTAGTAATACCTATCCGAATATTAGATATAGTAGGGGGAAGAACTATCCGAATTTAGATTTAAATTTATTTACTAGCCCGGTACTATATAAGTCTCTTCCGACGCCTTCTCTAGAAGAGATTAAGATCTACCGAAAAATACTTCTAATAATAGGATATCCGGTAGAACTTTTTAACTACTCTCTAACCCTTCTAATACCTTAGAAAGATTAGAAATAAAAGTTAAAATTATATAGATATCCGATAGTAATTCTAGACCCGAAAACGAGCCTCTTTCCGCCTCCGAACTCGCTAACCCTCCTAAAACCCTTTTCGAAGACCTAGAACTATTAAATCTATAATTAGAAAGTCTAGAAAAGAACCCTAAATACTAGAAAATTCGGTAAACCGTCTACGAAAGTAACCGGTAGTTTCCTACTAGTTAGGGTTTACCGGTATCTATATCCGAGTATTCTATCGATATAAAGAACCGTTTAACGTAGAGAGACCGAATCTAGATACCCTTCTTCGAGCCCCTTAGAACTAAGATTATCTAACGAATCTACGACTCCCCTACTACCGGCTACCCCGGTAGAGAAGTTATAAGAGATCTAGTTTCTAGGTACTATACGTGGCCGGGTCTATCCTCCGATATACGTCGTTATCAGGCCTTTTAGCGATTAGGGTACGTAAGTTAGAGAGTAAAGGCGTCGTAATCCTATTATCTATACGTATTATAGATAAGGTATAGATATAGTATAGATCGCGTATATTTAATTAAAGCTTCTATTATAATAATAGTAGTATAGCCTTTACGAGGAGCTAGATCCCTATTTTCTAGTAGGTTTCCCTTCTATCCTTATATAGGCGTATACCTCCTAGCTACCTCTTTTATCCCCTTTAGACTATATCCCTAGTTTATAGGCTTTATCTAAGACCTTTTTTATCCTTTATATAGCTAGCTAGTACTATTTACTATATTATACTCGTATTAATCTATAATAGAGTACCCCCCCTACTAGTAGGTCGCCCCGATATACTTATTATATATAGTAATTATAAGTTAATATTATTCTTTTAATAAAGTATCGCTATAGTATAATTAAGGTATAATTAATATATCGTATACTTTTTTTTCCTTAAATAAAAAAATACTTTATAAAACTTAAAGTTAATAATATATAATACTTTTTTAATCTCTCCTAGGGGTTAGGGGTAGTTTAATAAGTACTCTTTCTATTTTACGTAGATTCTTATAGTAATAGTATAGCTATTTATCTAAATCCTATAACTCTTTTTTATATTTTTTTCTTTCTTTTCTTTCTTATAAGTTCTTTTTATTTATTTTCTTTTTCTTCTTTAATACTAGTATTAGTACTAGTATTAGTATTATTATATCTAGTTTAGTACTTATTTATAAGGCTACGGAGGAGGCGGCGTATTAGAAAAGCGAGGAGGAGGCTAAGTAGAAGGAGGAGGAGAATAAGAAAAGAGAGGCGGTAACTAGGCGTAAAGAGGATACTAAGAAAAAGACGAGAGTAATTAAAAGTACTATAATAATACCGGGAGAGTATAGTTCTACTAATACTACTATTACTAATAATACTCGTAATTTATTATATTATTTACTATTAGTCTCTAAAAGTAATAATAATAATAATAATAATATACTTATACCGTAGTATAATATTAAGTAGTCGGCTCGTATAGTAACTACTCCTCCTCTACGTCCTCGATACGAGATTATAGGCCCTATATAGTATTTTTTTACTAACTTTTTCTTATAGTATTTCTCTTATTAATATAGTATTTTAGGATCTTTAAGAACGTTTTACTATACGCTTAATACGTCTAAAAACTCGTAGATTAAGGCTATTAGACTAATACTACTAGATATTAGTAATATCTTATCCCTTTTAGTCGTATATATCTTATTCTATCTATACGCTTTAGATATACTACTAATATATATCTCTTAGCGTACTTAATTAAGTATTAGTACTACTAATATATAAGTAACTATAGTAGGTATTACTATAACTAGATATCTAGCCCCGAGATTACCGACGCCTAGGATTAGTTCTATAGTTACTACCGAGCTAGTATAGATAAAATATTTATTATATATACCCTTCTCCCCCGTCTTAGTATACTAGATACGAGGACTATTACGGATACTACTAGGATCCGTTAGAGAGGTAGTAGTAGTAATAATAGTAATAATAATACTAATAATAATAATAATAATAAGCTCCGAGACTATCTCGAGGGTCTAGAACGCCGCGTTACTAGGACTCTACTAGAGGCGCTAGATAAATATATAGAGCTCGTCTATAGCCGTCTTAATAATCTAACGGGTCTAACTAATAATAATAAAGGTAGGGGCGAGGGTAAGGATAAGGATAAGGATAAGGATAAAGGTAAGGGTAAGGATAATAGTACCTCCGAGGCTCTAGGAGCTAGGGGCTATTCTTCTAGTATCTAATAAGTATAGCCTATTAGCCGATTATATAGTAAGTATAGCTATATTATATAGTTCCTAATAATATATTATTTTATCGTATTATTTCTTCTTATATTATAGTAGTATTTTTATAATACCTCTATAGACTTTTTATTCTATAATTCGTATTTTACTTTATTTTTAAATTTTTTATTATTTTTCCTTATACTCCTACTATATTTTTTTATTATTAAAATATTTCTAGGGTTCTTAGGTATCTTTATCTTTATTATATCCTATTTATCTTACTCTATATAGCTTATTTTTTCTATTACCTCTATAATCTACGATAAAATCGATCTCGTATATAGTTTCTCCGTCGAAAAAATTATCTATAAAATCTTATTAGGTTTATAAATATAAAGTTTAAAGCTTTATATATTAAATACGCTATAAATATATATTATTAATAGAAAGTTTAGTTCAATAGTATTTCCAGATATCTTAATTAATTTAATTTAATATAATTTTTTTTATTTAAGTCCTAGTTTTTAATATAATTATAGGAGGTTAATATTTTTCGTATTTAATAAAACTTATTAATTAACCTAGAAAGAGTATTCTTTTTATTTCTTATTATACTATCGAGATACGGATACTTATACTTTTAATAAAGCTTTTTTCGCGAAGTTTTTATATTTTACTATTATTTTTACTTAGTTCTCTACTTCTTCCGCGTATTTATATAGTATTATTATAGCGTTATAAGGTATATATAACTCGTACTTAAATAGAAGTTTTACTAGGGTTTATTTTATTACCGAGTACTTAGATATATTATATATAATATAAACTAGTAGTAGTTAATTATCCTAATTATTTTAATATTTTAAATAGTAATTTCTAAAGTACTATTCTAGGACCTAGTTCTATCTTTCTATCTACTTATTAGTCTAGGGGTAGAAGCTAATATTTAATTTTCTTTTAATAAGTAGGAGGTCGTAAAAACTAAATTACTATTTATTTATAAATACCGAGCCTTTATCCGATATTATTCCTATCGGTAGCCTATATAATTAGAAAATCTTATCTAAAAATAACTATATTAGATCTATCCTATAGATATACTTTAAATAAAGAATATACTTAATTTATTTTATAAATCTATTTATAATTACTAGAATCGAATTATAGTACCCGCTTCTCTTAGAGGATATAAGGGGTAAGTCTATAATAAAATTAATAGTAATCTCTTATTATAAGCTTTAAAGAATAAGTAAAGGTTTAAGTAAACTATATAGTTTCTTTAGTAAAGGTTTAGATACCTAATATATACTATAAGTATATACCTACTACTTAGTATTTTTATTAATACTAGGCTAGAAATATATACTTTTAATACGAGCTACTATTCTAAATATACCCTAGTACTTAGTATATAGGTTATTATAGTATAAGTATAATACTTTAACTTTTAGATTATTTAGGGTATATATTTTACTATTCCGATAGAGTAAACTATACTCTTTAAACTAAATAGTCGATTTAATTTTCTTAAATACGTTTTTAATATAAGATATTTAAAACTATCTCCGTTCGGTAATAAAAGTATTCTTTTAATATACCTCGCGGAGTATATTTTTAAATATAATATTTTTAACGAGGTCTAATTATAGATTTAAATTAAAGAATATAATATATATTATTTTACTATCCTCCTTAAGGGTAGGGTTAGCTATTTCCTCCCTATTAATAACCGAAGATATTATAGACTATTTTCCCTAATAGTAGGAAAACTTAAACCGTATACTTAGATTACTATACTATTATTTAAATATCCTATTACTAACTTTAAAAGTCCTATTTCTTTAAATTAGATATAGAGGTATTAATTTAGAAGATTTATAATATATTACTAGAGTACTAGTTCTAACCTAAGGGGAGTATCTTTTAATAGGGTAATACTTAATAAAACTATTTAGTACTACTATTATATATTTAGTATACTTTTATAATATAGTTTTTTTATTTATAAAATACGATTAAAACTAAAGTACGATAACCTATCTCGTTTTTCTTCTCTTTATAGGGTTATTAAAATCTAGCCTTTACGATAGAGGATCTACTAGGTTCTTCCGCCCCGGAAGATAAGTAATTATAAAATTAAAAAAAAACTAGGTATAATAATACTATTACTTATTTTAAAAATAATAAGGGATTTAATAGTAGATACTTAATATTTAGATAATATATTCTTATATCTATAAGTACTAAAGTATATATAAAATAATACCTCTAAATCTAAAAACTCTTATAGATAGTTAAAAGCTCTATATCTAGGGTATTATAATATAATTTAGTATTCTTAAGCTTCCTCGATATAAAAGCTATAAGGGCTTACGCCCTTATAGGCTACTTCTAACTAAGAATAGCTCTAATTATAAAATCTAAAGTATCGGTTTTAATATAAATAAAGTACTTAGGCCGAAAGTAGGCTAGTATACTAGTTTCTCTAAAAGCTTTTTTTAATTTTTCTACTACTTACTAGCCTTTATCCCCTATATTTAAGGGTCTTATATAGAGCTATTTTCTTTAAATCTTCTTCTATCGAGCTATAAAAAACTTCTTATATATAGTTATAGTATTATCTTAATATATTAAGTTACTTAAAAAAACTATAATTCTACTATAATTCTTAATAAACCGTCTATAGTAACCGGTTAATCTAGTAAATAATATAATATTTTATATAGATCGAGGCTTAGGCTAATCGAGTATCTCCTTAATTTTTATAAGATCTATACTAATTCCCCTAATACTTATAACCTAATTAAGATAATTTACTTCGTTAGTCTTAAACTTATACTTCTTAAAGTTCTTATAGTAGTTAATATCTCGAAGGGCTCTAATAATTATTTTAATATAATTAACTTATTCTTCTTATATATTATTATAGATAAATACGTCGTCTATATATATAATATAATAGTTATTTATAAAGTTTTTTAAAATATCTTCTATATAATTTTAGAATATACTAGGTATATTTATAAGCTCGAATAGTATTACTATATTTTTAAAATACCTATATCGATATTTCTATACTATTTTCTACTTATCGTTTTCGCGAATATATATCCTATAATATATATTCTTAAGTCTAGTTTTAAGAAGATTTTAGTATTCGATAGGTATTTAAGAATATTATTAATTAATAAGAGAAGTATACGATTTTTTTTATAATAGTATTAAGCTTATAGTAATCTATATAGAGTTATAAAGTACTTCCCTTTTTTAATATAAAAAGAATTAAAATATTTAAAAGACTATTACTTCTACGAATTTATCCTAGGTCTAGAGCTTATTCTATATAATCTTTATAAGTTTTTAATTCTTTCTTATATAATAGGTAAATAAAAGCGTACTTAAGGGGTAAGTTTTCTAAGTCGATTATATAGGTTTTTCTACCTAGTAGGGGTAATCTATTTATAGCCTTTATATCTAGGAATATCTTTTCTTTATTAGTCTACTAGTTAGGGTACTCTTATAGTATAGCCGTAGTATTTTTATTTTTAGTATAATCTAGTATATAAACGAATTTAGTTATTATATTCTATAATTACTCTAATAATATACTAGTTACCTAATATACTATTATTCTTAGAGGGTCTCGCCTCTATATAGGGGTAGTAATAGGAGGCGTTTTTTAAAAATAACCCTATATATTATAAATATATATAAGCTATTATAATATTCCTAGCGTATCGTATTTCCTCTAAAGTAGAGATTAATTTAATACTATCCTAACCTTCTTTTAGGGATTAGTAATACTACTAGCCTATCGAGAAGTAGATATTAAAGTCTACTTTTATTAACTAATCTAGCCCGATTATTATCTAATATCTAGGATCGTAGATCTTTATAATAATTATATCGTAACTAAAGGTCTAGGTTTTTCCTTTTAAATCTATAATTTTTATAATAGTCGTTTCTCTTTTTCCTATTTTTATATCCTTTTAGGCTACCGGGGTATTAATTACGTCTCCCGTAGGTATAAGTATAGCCCTATTTTTCTTCTTCTACTAGGTTTTATCGATTATAGCTTATAGTTTATATCACGAACTTCGTCTATAACGTAAGCTCTATGTGATACTATGTAGGATAGTATTTATACTAGGTAATTATAAGCGGATCCCCCTATACCCTACTATAGTAGAGATTTTCTCTTCTCCTTATCTCTATAAATTTATAAAATATCTATACTAAAATCTACCTAGTAATCCGGCTTATAATATATTTATAGAGATTAAACTAGTTACTATTAGGAATAATTCTAGCCTATATCCTATACGCTTTTATTATATACTTTTAAATTTTTACTCGCTAGTTATAACGAATTTACCTTATATTACTTACCCTTATACTTAGAACCCGTTATAATTACTATATCTATATTAAATTTAATAACGATAATTACTACGAATTTCGCTAAAAAAATTAATAAATTACTATTATAATTATACTTTTACTTTTACTTTTAGAAGTATAGCTTTTAATTTATTCTCCGAGGAAACTATTCTTAATTTTAAAAGATATTACTAATAATTCTTTTAGAACCCTTTAATATATAAGTATTTTCGTATATTATACTTTATTTTTACTTATACTTAACTTTATTTTCTTTTATTATATCTAATTTAACGAACTCGCCGAGGAGGAGTATACTTTCGCTACTAATTAGGCTAAATTAAATTTCTTCGATATCCTACTTATTACTATACTTTAAAGAGAAGTTTAATCCGAATACGTTATAATAGATACTAATAAGATTAATAAGTATATTTACGATAACCCGGGTTAAATTAGCGAGACTATCTATATTATATCCTCCTATACTATTATAGTAACCTTATAGTATAATAATTAGATACCCTAGTATTATAAAGCCTACGATATTTATAATACCTTTTTTATAAGAAATAAAGAGTAAGTATTTAATAATATTAGGTTTTATATTATAATCGATAAACTATATACCGGTGTGGGAATTTTGAAGCTTTCGTTGGTTTAATATAGAGTTATGCGTAATACTTTTTATTATGGACTGGCACGAGTGAAGTGTAGTAGATGGTACTAGCTGGCTATATAAGGGATAAAAAGGGTCTTAGATAAAGCTTATAAGCTAGGGATATAGTCTAAGGGGGATAAAGGAGGTAGCTAGGAAGTATACGCCTATATAAAGATTAAAAAGGAACCTATTAGAAAAAAAAAAATCTAATTCCTCGTAAAAGTTATACTATAATTATTATAATAGAAGCTTTAATTAACTATATATAATCTATATTATATCTATACTTTATCTATAATACGTATATATAATAGGATTATAATACTTTTACTCTCTAATTTATATACCCTAATTATTAAAAAGCCTAATAGAATAACCTTTACCTATCCTATAGATTAATAGGCTTTAAAGACTAGAGATATCGTAAGAATACTATAAAGATATACTTATAGCTATAAGATATATAACTAATTATACTTTACGTATAATAATCCGATATTTAAGTATACTTTATATATAATAAGCTAAGATAATTACTACTAGTAGCTACTTAGTCGCCTTATAAGATAAAGAAGAAAGAAGATAATAGGTAGAATAAGATAGAGGTTCGCCTATCTAAGAAAAGACCGAATTAGTTACCGCGCCCTATAAACCCCTTCCCTTTTCGCCTCTCCCTCTAGATCTACTAGTACTCTTAAAAGAAGTAATTAAAGAGTAATATCGTAAGCGTACCGTAGTAATAATAGAAGAATACTAATATTAACTAAGTAATAGTATTATAACCCCTAATCTATTTATATAGCCTAAAATCTAAAAAGAGGTAGACTAAAATACGTATACTATATAAGTAGTTTAGAAAAAGGAGGATAAGCCCTAAGTATGTAGTAAAACCCGTACGGTAATTCTATAAATAAGTTTACTTTCTACCGGTTACTGAGCTTCTAAGATAGAGGGTATTACGTCTTACTGTATTTTTTTATCGTAGTATAGCTCGGATGGGCTTAAAATATATCCGGCTATACGAATCTTTAATTATAAATAAGTTTACTTATTAAATTTAAAAAGAACTTAGAGGAGAATAAAAATACTTTCCTATAGTAGTTATACTACGCTATTAGTTTATATAAAATTAAGGATAATATCGAGAAGGTAATACTAAAATAAGCTAATTTTAAGAAATAAATTAGAACCTATTAAACTATATATATCGCTAGTACCTACGATAACTAGATATCTAAGGTTATTTAGAACGATTTCCTAAGGTTCTTAAACTCGGAACTATCCCTACTTTACCTATATAATAGAGATATTATAGTAGTATTAATAGACTAGTAGTAATAAGAATATAAACTTCTAATTACTTTAATTTATAATATTTTAAGAGTTAAAGCCGAAACTCTATAATAATTCCCTAAACCTTTTTAAGTATTTACTATTTACTATATAACTAATAAAAAAGGTAAGAAAATTATTATCCCTAGGGCTAGTTCTACTCCCCCTACCCTCTAAGAATTTAAAAGCTTTACTTTAGCCGAGGAAAAACCCTTATAGTAGACCTACTATTTAAGGGATAAAAGGCGTAAAAACGATCGTAATAGGGATTTAAAGTATAAAAGTACTAATAGACCTTATAATAAACTAGAAAACCTATTTATAAACCTCCTAAAAACTTAGAAAAATAATATAATTAATAAGTAGCCTTATCTTAATTATACTATAAATATATTTAAAAGGTATAAGGTAAAAAGAGATTATTTTATATTTAAGTACTAAAAGTATAAGCTTATAAGTTATACGAGATTCTAATATATAGCTTTAAATTATAACTAGTATAGTAGAGGGTCTTATATAATTAAATATTATAGACTACCCCTTCTTCTAGCCGAAATTATTATATAAGAAAAGTTAGATAATAATAGAATACTAATAGCTAGAACTAGACTTTAGGATAAAACCCGATAACTTATTTTTATAAAGAAAGGACTTATTATACCTATTATTATAAAAATAAGATATCGGTAAGAAGATATAAGTATTCTTCTAGATATAAGGGCTAAATTATAAACTATAATTAATAAAACCTAGTAGATAAAGAAAAGTAGGGTTATATTTATTCTTATAGGAGATATAATTAATACCCTAGTAGCTTAAAGAAATATAAAAATAGGAGGAAGAGTAACTACTATTATAAAGATTATAGATTTAGAAGGAAAAACTTAGACTTTTAATTATAATATAATTATTACGAAGATCTACGATTTTAGGTATTAGATAGTAATCGGGCTAGATTAGTTAATAAAAATAGACTTTAATATCCGCTTCTCGATAGGCTAGTAGTATTATCGCTTTTTAAAAGAAGGATAGGATAGTATTAAATTAATTTCTACTTTAGAAGAATTACGATATACTAGGAATACTATAATAGTTTATATATACTTATAATATATAGGGCTATTTTTTAAAAAAAACTTCTTATTATTACCTTTATATAGAGGTAAGACCTTCTAAGTATAGTAATATATTAGGTAATTAATATATTATTAGAGTATTTATAGAATATAATAATTAAATTTACTTATATACTCGATTACGATAAAGATAAGGATACTATAGTTATACTATAAGAGTACCCTAATTAGTAGATTAACGAAGAAAAGAAGTTTTTAAATATAAAAGCTATAGATAGATTACCCCTACTAAGCGGAAAAACCTATATAATCGATTTAGAAAACTTACTTTTTAAGTATATTTTTATCTACTTACTATATAAAAAAGAATTAAAGATTTTTAAAGATTATATAGAATAAGCTCTAGACCTAGGATAGATTCGTAGAAGTAATAATCCTCTAAAAGCCCTAGTTCTCTTTATACTAAAAAAAGGAAATACTTTATAGTTTTATATAAATTACTATAAGCTTAATACTATTATAAAAAAAAATTATATACTTCTTCTATTAATTAATAATATCCTCGAATACCTATTAAAAACTAAAGTCTTCTCGAAATTAGACTTTAAGAATATATATTATAGGATACGTATTCGTAAAAGCGATAAGTAGAAGATAGTATAGAAATATTAATATAAATACTTTAAATATATAATAATACTATTCGAGTTTATAAATATACCCGGTATATTCTAAGATTATATAGAAGATATCTTAAAAAACTTTATAAATACCTACTATATCGTATATATAAACGACGTACTTATCTATAGTAATATACTAGAAAAATATATTAATTATATTAAAATAATTATTATAGCCCTTCGAGATACTAGCCTTTATAGGAATTTTAAGAAGTATAAATTTAAGACTAACGAAATAGGTTATTTTAATTAGGTCGTAGGTATTAAGGGAATTAGTATAGATTTTATAAAAGTTAAGGAGATACTCGATTAGCCTAAGCCTCGATTAGTATAAGATATTATATTATTTATTAGATTAATAGGTTATTATAAGCGGTTTATTAAGAATTATAGTAGAATTATAGTTCTTTTAAATAACCTAATATACTAGGATAATACTATAATTATATATAAGAAGTTTTTTATAATTCGATAGAAGAAGATTTAAAGAAAACGGCTCCGTATAAGACCCCTAAATATAAGGGATAAGGGCTAGTAAATAGTAGAAGAACTAAAGAAAATCTTTATAGAAGCTAATATATTAGCCTATTTTCGGCTTAAATACTTTATTTATATTAAGACCGATACTTTAGATTTTATAATTAGAGCTATTTTTAGCTAGAAATAGCCTATAAGAGTATAAGCCCTTATAGCTTTTATATCGAGGAAACTTAAAAATACTAAATTATACTACGATACCCTAGATATAGAGTTTCTAATTATCTACGAGAATTTTAAGATTTAGAGGTATTACTTTATATATTTTAGTATTTATAAATATAAGAATAGATTATTTAAATATTAAGTATTTACTATTAAAACCTTAATTATCTCTAAAATAAGTAATAGTATTATTATACTTAGTTCTTTTTAATTTTACGATTACTTATTTTCTAAAGTAGAAGAACCTAGTAGATCTTTAATCGCGAAAGCTAAATTTTAATAACCCTATAGAGAGAAGAGAAGCGAGATAGGCTATCGTACTTTAGTTTTAATCGTATTTTATAAATAAAAATACTATATTATAGAAGTATACTAAATATATAATAGTAGTATTAAATAGTTTAACTTAAATCTATAATTAGACCTTATTAAAAATACTATATTTAAAGACGTACTCTACGAGGTATATTAAAAGGATACTTTTATTACTAAATAGATATAGTCCTAAATATCCTATATTAAAAACGTATCTAGGAGAGCTAGATCGACTATTTAGCTTAAAGAGTATAATCTACTCTATCGGAATAGTAATATATATACCTTAGAGAGTTTAAGGGTTAAGGTATTACGCTTATACTATAATAACCCGTATACTAAGTACTAGGGTATATTTAAAATAGTAGCTCGTATTAAAAGTACGTTTTTCTAGCCTAGTATTAATAAAAATACTAAGTAGTAGGTATATACCTACGGTATATATTAGGTATCTAAACTTTTACTAAAGAAATTATATAGTTTATTTAAACTTTTACTTATTTTTTAAAACCTATAGTAAGAGATTATTATTAATTTTATTATAGACCTACCCCTAGTATCTTCTAAAAAAGGCGGGTACTATAATTCGATTCTAGTAGTTATAAATAGATTTATAAAATAAATTAAGTATATCCCCTATTTAAAATATATTTATAGTATAGATCTAGTATAGTTATTTTTAGATAAGATCTTCTAGTTATATAGGCTACTAATAAGAATAATATCGGATAGAGGTTCGGTATTTATAAGTAAATAATAATTTAGTTTTTATAACCTCCTACTTATTAAAAAAAAGTTAAGTATTAGCTTCTACCTTTAGATAGATAAGTAAATAAAAAGGTAAAACTAAATCTTAGAATAGTATTTTAGAAATTACTATTTAAGGTATTAAAATAACTAGGATAACTAGCTACTACTAGCTTAAGCTATATATAATATATCTAAGTATTTAGTAATACGATAAACCTAGGGGAAACTTCTACTTAAATACGAGCTACGTATACCTTATAATACTATAAGAATACTATATAAGTATACTAAAGAAGTAGAGAACTAAGTAAAGATAATAGTAAAAAATAAAGACTTTATAAGAGAAGTTTTACTAAAAGTATAAGTATTTATATCTTAATAATATAATAAAAAGTAAAAAGAGTACTTTTTCTAGGTTAACTAATAGGTTCTATTAAATACGAAAAATATTAATATCCTATAATTATATCGAAAAGTAAGACTTAAATAGATAAGCTTATATTAAATTAAATTAATTAAGTTATCTAGAAATACTATTAAACTAAACCTTTAACTAATAATACGTATTTACGGCGTATTTAATATATAAAGTTTTAAATTTTAAATTTATAAATTTAATAAGATTCTAGAAATACTATCGGATAATCCTTTCGACGGAGAAACTATATATAAAGTCGATTTTATTATAGATTATAGGGGTAATAGAAAGAATAGGCTATATAGAGTACGATAATTAGGATATAATAAAGACGAAGATACCTAAGAACTTTAAAAATACTTTAACGATAAAAGGATATAGTAAGAGTATAAGGAAAAATAAAGAAAATTTTTAAAAAAAAGTAGGATACGAATCGTAGAATAAAAGTCTATAGAAGTACTATAAAAATACCGCTATAATATAAGAAGGAATAATATAATAAAATAATATATTATTAAGAGCTATATAATAGGCTATACTTATTAGATACTAGAAGAATAGTCCCTAGCTCCTAGAGCCCCGGAAGTACCCCCGATAGTTTTACCTTTATTATTACCCTTATCTTTACTTTCGCTATTACCCTTACCCTTACCCCTACTTTTATTACTATTAATTAGATATATTAGATAGCTAAGACGGCTATAGACGTATTCTATATACTTATCTAGCGTATCTAGTAGAGTCCTAATAACGTAATACTCTAGACCTTCGAGATAATTATAGAGTTTATTATAGTTATTATTACTACTATTATCGTTACTATTATTCTTATTATTACTACTACTACCTCTATTACGGATCCTAATAGTATCTATAATAGTCCTTATAGCTAATAAACTAAGATAGGGGAGAAAGGTATATATAGTAAATTTTTTATCTATACTAGCTCGGTAGTAATTATAGAACTAATCCTAGGTATCGGTAATCTCGGGACTAGATATCTAGTCGTAGTAGTACCTATTATAGCTACTTATATATTAGTAATACCGATAATTAGTTAAGTATACTAGGGGATATATATTAGTAGTATATCTAAAGTATATAAGTAGAATAAGATATATATAACTAAAAGGGATAAAATATCGCTAGTATTTAGCGGTATTAGTCTAATAGCCTTAGTCTACGAGCTTTTAGATATATTAGGTATATAGTAGAATATTCTTAGAGAGCCTAGAATACTATATTAGTAAAATACCGTAAGAAATAATTAGTAAAAAGTATACTATATAGGGCCCGTAATCTCGCGTTAAGGATACGGAGGAGGTATAACTACTATACGAGCCGACCGCTTAATATTACGCCGAGGCGTAAGTATAATATTAATATTATTATTATTATTATTACCTTTAGAGACTAATAGTAGATAGTATAGTAAGCTACGAGTATTATTAGTAGTATTAGTAGTAGTATTAGTAGAACTATATTTCTCCGGTAATATTATAGCGCTTTTAGTAATTTTCGCCTTTTTCTTAGTTTCCTCTTTACGCCTAGCCGCTACCTCTCTCTTTTTATTCTCTTCTTCCTTCTACTTAGCCTCCTCCTCGATTTTCTTATATACTACCTCCTCCGTAGTTTTACGAATAAGTACTAAACGAGATATAATAATACTAGTACTAGTACTAGTACTAGTATTAAAGAAGAAGAATAAGAAGAATAAGAAGAACCTATAAGAAGAGAAGAAAAAAAAGAAAAATAGAAGAGAATTACGGGATTTAGATAAAGTAGCTATACAATTACTATAAGAATTTATATAAAATAGAAATAGTACTTATTAAACTAGCCCTAACTAGAGTTATAATTAATTAGTGATTAACTTTAATTAACGATTCACTGATTAACTTTTAATCATAATTAACTGATTAACGATTAAAAGTTAATCGATTAAGTTAATCATAAATCGATTAACTGATTAACTCTAAAAAAAATATATTACGTAAGCTACTTTAAAATATAGGAAAAAATTAGCTTAATCTAACTATCAACTTTATATTACGTAATTATCTTTATAAGTTAAGATATAGGGGTATAAAATCTAGTAACTAAAATATAAATATATCTATTTATTTAATTAAATAATAAATAAATATATATATATTTAGTATATATATATATATTAAAAGATAGATCTTATAAATAAGTGGGTCTTTTAAAAAGTGGGGCTTATAAAAGTGGCTCTCCTTTAATAATAGTTAATATTAGTCTTATATAATTTATATATTATAAAAGTGGGTCCTATAAGAAGAGTATGTCCTATATAAGTATTAAGTTAAATATTAAGTAGTATTAGTCTTATATAATATATATATTATAAAAGTGGGTCCTATAAGAAAAGTGGATCCTAGTTTAAGTACTAAGAAAAATAGGGCTTATATAGTTAAATAATAAATTAACTTAATACTAGTATATAGCTTATATAATATTTAAAAGTAGGTCCTATAAAATAAAAGAAATTACTTATATTTATATAAATATATATTATTTATATTATCTAATAAAATTAAAAGTGGGGCTAATAAATTAAGTAGGGCTTATAGGATAAGTGGGGCTTAAAGAAAAAGTAGGCCTTATATAGATATATAATATAGTTTAGTTGCCCTGAGTAACGGCGTTAAAAGGCTTAAAGTATTAACGTATCTTTCTATTAATTTAAAACCGATTATAGATAGAAACGCTAGCCTTACGTGACCTAACTTATTACCTATACTTTAGAAATTCCGATTATATCGAGCCCTATATATTAATACCTTCCGACGACTTTATTAAACTTTATCGATTACTTTTTATCTTAATTTTCTTTAATTACTTATATAAATTATATATTAAACTTACTACTATATAATAATTTTAAAAAGATATTAATATTAACCCTTTTTACATCGTTATCCTCTTATAAAATTTTTAATAGGTTTTATACTTTATTAAAGTTTACCTCGATTAGGCCGGGTAAAACGAGTTTCTCGTAGCCCTTCTCTAGAAGGGCTAGTAGCTCGTCTCTCCTTAATTTTCCGACTTTTATAATAGTAGCTTTAGTAGGTTTAAGTACTAATACTATAGTATTCTCTTCGGAGAGCTTAGGGGAAAAAAGTAAAGAAATATCTATTTTAGCGGATTTAATTATTATTTTTATTATATTAACGAGTAAAAATAATAGTAATTTAAATAGGTTTATAGGTATTTAAGTAAATTTATTTAAATCTAATAGAAAATAGTATAAAATCTCTAAGGAGAAAGCTTTTTTTTTATACTAATAAAGGCTCTTCTTATAACTAGTAGTAATAGAGTTTTCTATATAACTTACTTAGTAATATATAAGGAGACTTTTAGATATATAAGGATAAAGTTCTAGTTATTCGGGGTTTAGTTTTCTTTAGTATAATTACGAAAGTTTATTATAAAAATTTATTAAATTTATACTAGTTAATAAACTTTAAAAATAAAAGGTATTACGTCTTACTATTTTTTTTATCGTAGTATAGCTCGGATAGGTTTAAAATCTATCCGGCTATATGAATCTTTAATTATAAATAATATAGTTCAGGTTAAATAGCTACTTTAATTACTAAAATATATAGACTCACTTTTCTTATAAGACCTACTTTTCTTTTATATTATATAATACAAATACTATAAAATATTAAAGTAAAAATTATTATATTATAAGATTAGACCCACTTTTTATTAAGGACCCACATTTTTATATAATATAAAATTTTAATACTACTTAATATTAAAGCTAAACTTTTTATATTGTAAGATATTAAACCCACTTTTTTTTAAGATCTACTTTTTATATATTATATAATACTAATTACCGGTTATTGAGCTTTAAAGACAGAGGGTATCACGTCTTACTGTATTTTTTTATCGTGGCATAGCTCGGATAGGTTCAAAATCTATCCGGCTATACGAATCTTTAATTATAAATATAATATTAGGTCTAGTTATATTAGTAGCGTATTAAATTAACCCTAGTATTAATCGGAATAGGGTAGCCGATTCGTTATCTACGATATCGCCCCCAAATTCTAGGTCTACTAATTTTTATATTACCTCTAGCCCTAAATACTAGATAGGGTTAAAGTCGACTATATCGTACTACTCGATTATTTTATCCTAGTATCTATCCTAGACGAGGCTTATTATTACGGGGTAAGACCCGTAGGACCTAAGAGGTCATAAGTACGTGATTATATTACGAGTAGGGAAACCCTACTTTAGACTCTACGAGAGCTTCGTTTAGCTTACTCTCGTTATCTAATTAATAAAAGTCTATCGGTACCCTAAACTACTATTTATAGTATATTACTATTAATAATTAATTAATTTTTTTTTTAAACTTTTATTAGTTTCTAAATTATATAATCTAATTTCTTTTAGAATTCTATTCTTTATTACGAACGAGTTAATTAATTTAAGTATTTCGTATACTTCCGAACTAAGTAATCCGTATACTTCTAATTAAGTTATTTAGGCTTCTACTTAAGTTATCTAATCTTCTATTTAGGCGATCTATACTTCTAATTCCTCGTATAATAAATTAATTAATACTAAACTAATAAGAGTTTCTAATAGGCGATTTATACTTTTAATACTATAAATACTAATAACTTCTATAGTAGGCTTTAATAATACTTATATTAAAAATAATATTATAATAACTATTAAACTATTTATAGGATTACCGAGATTACTAGACTTATTTACTTTTATACTTTTTTCTTTAATATTTTCTATTTTACTTCTTATACCTACTAAAATAGAAAAGTATACTCGTTTACCCCCGCTAGCTAAGTTCGATAATTCTAAATTAGAGTATCGAAATTAGTAAAATAAAACTCGTATAAAATTTCGAATCGATATAGAGGTATTTAGTAGTATCTCTAGTTAAATTACTATTCTCCGAATAGTTTTAAAAAGCTCGGCTAATAGGAATTATACCCTTTTTATTAATACTAAATTTAAAAGGGAAATACTTTTACTCTTAAATATCTAGACCTATTTAAACTATCTATATACTAACCCTAATTATAAATATACTACTTATACTAAATAGACTAATTTAAAATAAAAGACTTCGGATTTCGATATTTATTATACTAAATTCGAATACCTACTAATAGAAGCCGATAGATTAGAATAGGTTAAAAGCGTAAAAATTAATAACCTCTATTACGGTATAAACTAGTTAATTCGAAGTACTATTATTAGTAAAATTATTAAAAATATACTCGTAGAATAAGTCTAATACTACTATTATATTTAAATTAATCTATAGATATTAAAAACCTATTTTACTATTTATACTACGCTATACCTATTATCCCCTACTTATAGTAGTACTACTATTACTATCCCTACTACTCTTTTATTTTATAACTTTTTAGATATCGATTCGAATTTTATTTCTATATAAGCCTCTACCTAATATACTAGTAGGAGTACGCCGAATTTAAATAGATACCCCGTCGGCTTAAGCTTCCCCTCGGACTTTTAGTATTATAAAAAGTACTCGAAATAGGTAATATAAGAGGAAATATTATACTAAAAAGTAACTAATACTTACTTCTAGTATAGATATCTAAGTTATACTATTACTTTCTATCCCCTAAGTATACTTTAAAAAAGTAGGAAAACTTTTATTAAAATTACTATTACTTTTATTAAACTTATTTTTAATACTATTATTAAAAAGTCGGAAATCTAGTTACTTTTATACTAAGTTACGTATAAGAGTATAAGAAAACTTAAATAGAATACTAGGAGTACTAGGAAAAGACTAAAAAAATAGATCTACTTTTTTTTAAAAAAGATATTATAATTAATCGAATAAGCTATACGAAGTACTTATTCGACTTAGACTATTCTTCTAGTACTTTAGTTAGTAATAAACTAGTAACCTATTTAAACCTTCTATACTTTAAAATAGAACCTAGAATATTAAAAAGAATTACCGGTATAGTTAGAACTATAAATAAAATAGTTTACTTCGAAATAGATATTAAAAACTATTATTAGTATTATTAATACGCCTATTATATAGTAAAAGCGAGTTAAAACCTAATACTAGGGCTCCTATAACTTATAGAAAATAGGGTTACTTACGATAAATCCGCTAATATAACTTTTATTTTAACCTCTAAAACTATTATCTACTACTTAAAAAAGTTTATTTATAATACTAAACTAGTAATTATAGTTATTATAACTACTAAGATTAAGTATACGAAAAAGTAAGATCTAAGAGCTTCTAAAGTCTTTACTATAAGTTTAAAAGATATTAAATATACTCTCGAGAATAAGAAAAAATTAATACTAGAGTAAATCCGTAAATACCTACTACTTTAATATACTTAATTTTAGGATACTTTTATATATAATTAAAAAGAACTACTACTTTACCGAAAAGACTTAGATATAAATATCGATCTAATTAAAAGAACTAATAGAAAAAACCTAAAAGTACTATTAGGACCCTTATATAGTATATTATAAGATAAACTTCTCGTACTACGAAAGATTTTTATAGACCTACTTAAAAAAGGGTTTATCCGTATTAGTTAATTAGCCGCTACTACCCCTATACTATTCGCCTATAAACCCGGTAGAGGTCTACGATTCTATATCGACTATAGGGCTCTAAATAGCTTTACGAAATATAATTATTACCTTTTACTACTAATCGGAGAGATTTTATATTAGATTAGAATAGCTAAATAGTATATAAAACTCGATATAAAAGTAGTATTCTATCGAATCCGGATAGCGGATAAAGATATCTAGAAAATAGCCTTTTATATATATTATAATCTATTCGAATAAGTTATTACCTTTTTTAATCTTATAAATAGTCTTTCTATATTCTAATACTTTATATATTAAGTTTTTTATAATCTTCTCGATTATTATATCTTAGCCTATTTAGATAATATCTTTATCTATATAGATATTACTTTTAAAAAGTATAGGATTTAAGTAAAAAAAGTACTATTATATCTCGAAAAAGTTAGCTTATACTTAGATATCTCGAAATACGAGTTCGAAATTAGAAGTATTAAATACTTTAGTTTAATTATTATAACTAAAGAAGGTATATTAATAAATCCTACTAAAATTACTACTATTTATAAATAAGAAACTCCTATAAGTATAAGAAGTATAAAGGGATTTATCGGTTTTACTAATTACTAATATAAATTTATATAGGATTTTAATAAACTTATAAACCCTCTTTATTAGCTTATAAAGAAAAATACGCTATTCGAATAATTAGAAGTAGTATAATAGGCTTTTAAGACTTTTAAAGAATATTTCTTAGTAAGTAAAGCGCTTACTTATTAGGACTTTAACTAAGATACGTATATTAAATATAATATTTCTAAATTCGCTATTAGAAGATAATTAATTTAACGATATAATATTCTTTAGTACTTTATTATTTTCTTTTTATATAAGATATTACTAGCTAAATAGAACTACCTAATTTATAATAAAAAACTCCTCTTAATTATCGCTAGAATTACCGAATAGCGTATAGAATTATATAAATTAACTTTTTTAACGATTATTATAGATTATAAGAACTTAGAATACTTCTATAAGAAAAGATATCTATCGGAATACTAAGTATACTAGATAGAGTTACTAGAAGTATTACTTCTATAGATAACGGTTTATAAGCTTAGAAAACTATTATAAATTCTAGATACTTTCTTATATATAAATACCTACGACGATAATTCTAAATATACTAAAAACCGATATTTATAGCTCTAGAAAAAAATATAGGATTTTATCGTAATAATTTCGGAAATAGATACTAGAATATAACTATTTTATTAATTAGAATTTCGAGATTTATAAAAAACTTTAAGAGTAGTAGACCTTTTATACGAAGAACTAATATAACTAGTTCTAGAGAAAGCGCTAATATTCCCTTTAAGATTAGTACCTCTTATAATAGCCTAGATCTTAGAAGCTTTTATTAATAATTTCTAACTCTTTCTATATAATAAATTATAGATTTTAAGCTATAAACCTTTCTATACGGTTTTAATCTAGTAGGGCTATAACTTAGCTATTAGAGGATACCCTAGCTATAAGACCTTTATTTCTATATTTATACGATAATTCTTCTAGCTTAAATTTAGAATAGATACTTATAAATTCGTAAAAACTTATTTAATATATAATAAAAATAAGATTTAGAGGTAGAAGAAATATAATTTACTATAACCCCTATTAATACTATTATAAAACTAGGCCTCTATTTTAATAGATTTTATAATATATCTACTAAACGAATAGGGATATAAGTAGCTACTAGTAATTACGGACCGCTTTTCTAGAAACCCTATCCTAATACTATTACGAATAGGAGGGGTAGACGATATAATTAAAGCTTTTCTAACTTATATTTACGTATACTATAGGCCCCCCGAATCTATTATTTCTAATAAAAAGGGGTAATAGATAAATAATTTCTAGAAATATTTCTACGAACTACTAAAAATCGAAAATAAACTCTTAATAATTTACTACTTATAGACTAATAATACTACTAAAAGGATAAACTAAGAAGTATAGTAGTTCTTATACTATTATATTACTTTTAGTTAATAGGATTAGGCTATATAGTTATTAGTAGTTTAATTTATTTTTAGTAATAGGCTTTAATATACGTAAAGAGGTATTTTTATTTTACTACTTATAGTTATTATATCGACTTTATCTAAATAGATAAGAAATAGAGCTATATCGGTAGTAAGTATATAGTAGTTAAGAATATAGTTCTAAAGCTCTAGGAGGTCTAATAATAGGTAGTAGTTACTCTTATAAATAATTAATAAGTAATAGAAAAATAAGCTAACCGATACCGAAACGCCGCTAAGAACTTTAAAATAGGTAATTAGGTATAGTTAGACTTTAAGAATATCTAAATAAAATACTTAAATAAAAAACTAAATTAGTTATATATAAAATATACTATTATAAAAGTAATTATACTAAATATTTATAAGTTTAATATCCTTATTAGTATTTATAATTACTTTTATTTAGATATTTTATATTCGGTAAAGTATAAGGGCCTACTATCGTAATAGCTATACGATAAGATTACCTTACTAATTATAGTAAATAGAGAGTATAAATTCTAAGTAGAAATAATCTTTTATACTAGAAAATATAAAAATAAATATATCGTATAGGTAAAATAAGCCGGATATAAGACCCCTACTCCTATAAGCCTAGAAAATATCGAAAATACTATAATTTTAGATAACTAAGAAGTAAAATAGGGGAATATCCGATATAACGACGGTCTAAGAGAGTATTACTTAATAAAAATAAAGTATTTAAAAGTATAATAAAAGAGATTTAATACTAAAAAGGAGAGAGAAAGAAAGAGTAATATTACGGGGTAAGATTTATAAGACCTAAGAGGTTATAAGTATATAATTATATTACGAGTAGGGAAACTTTATTTTAGACTCTATAAAAGTTTCGTTTAGCTTACTCTCGTTATCTAATTAATAAAAGTCTATCGGCACCCTAAACTACTATTTACAGCGCGTTGCCGTCAACACTTATAGCCCTATCCGACCGGTTAACGATATATATATTTAAGTACTACTTTAAGATACCTATTAGTTTAACTTCGATACCTCGCTTGTATAGGTCTTTAGCTAGGGCCTCTAGTCCCTATATACTTTAAGAAGCTATCTATTCGGGCACCCCTGTATATTTATCCGGGCATCCATATAAGTTATTAATACTGCTAAACTAGTAGTAGTAAATTTTACCCCTCTACGTTTAAAATAACCTAATAAATAGTAAAAAAATACTAAAAATCTCGGAAAATTTCAATTAGATATATATAAGCCTATATTTATATATAATACTTTTATATAGCTTTTTTTACGATTTTTACGATTTTTATTAGGCTTTTTATCTTAAGGGGTAGAATCGATAATTTTATTCCGCTTACTTAAAGTACGTTTTACCCTGCGATATATTCAATATAAAACTTTTATTCTATCGCTTATTAATAGAAGCTTAATAAATATCGTAAAAATCGTTAAAAATCGTATATAAAAGTCTTATATATAAATAAAGTTTTAAATAGAACTAATATACTTTTTTCGAGATTTTTACGATTTTTTACGATTTATTAGGTTATTTTAAACGTAGAGGGGTAAAATCTACTACTAGTTTGGTAGTATTAATAACTTATATGGATACCC
Source organism: Tympanopsis confertula (assembly GCA_026745395.1). Classification (NCBI taxonomy): domain Eukaryota; kingdom Fungi; phylum Ascomycota; class Sordariomycetes; order Coronophorales; family Scortechiniaceae; genus Tympanopsis; species Tympanopsis confertula. Next base: position 11,826 of record JAOYNU010072191.1, on the reverse strand, counting down.
GGATAAATCTACAGGGGTGCCCGAATAGATAGCTTCTTATACTACGATATTATAAGCGAGTATTTTATAACGAGTTAATAATTTTACTATTAGTTACTAGTATTAATATAGATACTAACGTTGATTTCTAACCTCTATTATTATAATAGCGAGTTTTAAAATACTTTATAACTAAATTTAGTATAAAACTACTCTTAAAAATACTATTATTTAATACTACGGTTATTTTTAATATATCGGTAAATAGTATACTTATAGTTAATAGGGTCGCCATTAGTAACGACGTTAAAAGGCTTAAAGTATTAACGTATATTTTTATTAATTTAAAACTAATTATAGATAGAAATACTAGCCCTATATAACCTAACTTATTACCTATACTAAATTCCGACTATATCGAGCACTATATACCCCCTGATAATATTACTAAACCCTATCGATTACTTTTTATCTTAATTTTCTTTAATTACTTATATAAACTACGTATTAAACTTACTGATATATAATACTATGATATAACCCCCTATAGTATAAACCCCCTATGGGTTAGTAAACCAGCTTCCTCCTCTTTAATCGAGAACCCCTACTTCTATTATTTCTAGTTTATTATAGAATTATCGGAATACTTTTAAAATAAGTTTATTTTAATTAGAAATATATAAAGATTAATCTATTTAGTTATTATTATAAAATAATACCTATTAGAAGACTTCTAGGCCGAATTATAGATTTTTCTATATAAACTTCGTAAAACTAATTTTACTATAAAGTATAATTATTTTCGCTTTTTAAGTATTTTCTTCTCGTACTTTTATTATAACTTTTAAAAATTCTTCTTCTATCTATTATATAGAAAATACTCGTACTATTTATATACTTTTTCGGCTTATTTTAATATATTTAATATAGTTCTTTAGTACTATTTTAATTATAATCCTCTTATAGGCTACGGTATTAGTTTTATAGCTTTTAGTATACGAAATAGTATTATAAAAGGCTTTTTTTACCTTATTATAAATTATAAAACTTCGATATTTTAGTAAAGCTATTTTAGGGGTCTTAGTAGTATCTTTAACTATATTTCTTCTAAAAATAATTATAATTCTTTATACTAATAATCGATAACCTTCTAAAGGTAAAATAGTACTAATTTATAGTTTTTCTATACTTTATAGATACTTAGTTAAATTAAAGTTTATATATTATATAAGATCTCTAAGAACTAGTATTAGATAACTCGATTATTACCTAGAAAGGCTTATTTTTATACTTCTATATAATATAACTACTAGAGAGGCCTAAAAACGCTAATATTAAAAGGCTAAAATATATAAATTAAATAAAAAGGTAATACTAGTAATATAATAATAATATTTTTATAGTATTTAATAAACTCTATCGAATAGTAAAATATATAGTTATTAAAGAGAAGAAAATAATATTTACTAATAATATAACTTTTTATATACTTATCGAAGTACTTTAGTTACTCGATAATAAACTCGTTATTTATTTAGCTATTTAGTAAATATATAAAAAAGGTATTTCGAGTAAAAAAAAGTAGTATTTATTTAAATATAATATATTAATTTTTAAAAATAATTATAAAAAAAATACGAAATCTTCGGTATTAATATACTCGATAATAGTAGTAAAATCTTAATTATTAATTTAAATTACTATAAGTTATATTCTATAGGGAATAATTAACTAAAATATAATTTAATTAGCCTTTTTCTATTTTAATAAAAAAAATTTTATATTTTTTTTAAATTTATAATACTAAGAAAATACCTTTTTTTATTTATATTATAAATATCGGTATTAAGAATATTATATTATATTTTTAGCTTATAAATAAAATCGAAAAACGAGTATAAAATAGTTTTTTTAGTAGTATTTTTTTTATATTTATACCGAAGTATAGTACTAGTAGAATTCGAGGTCTTTATAATAGTATAAGAATTTAAAATAATATAAACTACTAAAAATATAATTATCTCTATATATAACGAGATATTTAATAGTAAACCTTATAAATATTTTATATAAAATTAACTACTTTTAGCTAAGAAATTTAAAATATATTCGCTTTAAACTAATTTCTTCTATTATTATTAAAACTTATTAGTCTTTTTATCGGTTTTAAAGTAATTTACTACTATTTATTCGATAATTAAAAGTAGTATTTAAGATACTAAACTAATATATAATTACTCGTCGATTAGGGTTTTCCGTATTTCGATATATAACTAATATAACTTAAATTAATACTTCGTTTAGCGCTATTAGTAATAAAACTAGTATTAGTCGAAAGAGAAATTTATAGTAGATTTAATAATACTCTTTTTATTATATATTAAGTACTTAAATAGTTATAAGATTTATATAAAGTAGTAAAAGTACCTAAGTTAAAGTATATCGTATACGGGTAAATTAACTAACCTATAGGGGGTTTATACTATAGGGGGTTATATCACAGTAAATTTAAAAAGATATTAATATTAACTTTTTTTATATCGTTATCCTCTTATAAAACTTTTAATAAGTTTTATATTTTATCGAGGTTTACCTCGATTAGGCCGGCTAAAATAAGCTTCTTATAGCCTTTCTCTAGAAAAACTAGTAATTCGTCTTTTTTTTAATATTCTAATTTTTATAATAGTAATTTTAGTAAAATTAAATACTAATATTATAATATTTATTTTAAAAAATTCCGGGAAAAAAGGGGAAAATATCTATTTTAGTAGATTTAGTAGTTATTTGAATTTTATATTAGCGATTAAAAGTAGTAATAATTTAAATAAATTAATAAGTTTAAATAAATTTATATAAATTTATAAGAAAATAGTATAGAATTTCTAAAGAGAAAGCCCTCTTTTTATACTAATAAGGGCTCCTCTTATAACTATAATAGAGTTTTCTATATAATTTATTCGGTAATATATAAAGAGATTTTCGGATATATAAAAATTAAATTCTAATTATTTAGGGTTTAGTTTTCTTTAGTATAATTACGAAAGTTTAATACGAAAATTTATTAAATTTATACTAATTACTAAACTTTAAAGATAGAAGGTATTACGTCTTACTATATTTTTTTATTATATTATAGCTCGGATAGGTTTAAAATCTATCCGGCTATATGAATCTTTAATTATAAATAGTTAATAGGGATATCACGACGACGCCGGATTTAGTAACTAGATATTTAAGACTTAATTAGTAGTAAAGTTACTATATAATTAATATATATCTCTTACTTTTAATATCCGGAAATTTATTAATCGATAAATACGTATAATAAAAGATTAAAATACTATTTTTCGGTATTTTAGGGTACTAGAATTTAGGATATTCTAACCCCGATATACTAAATTTATATAGTAATCAAGTAGAAAAGCTTAGTATTATCATGGCCATACACCAGATATAGGCCAGACTATAGTAGGAGATACTAACTAGGGGGCTATATAACCCTAAAGGATAGAATAGGTAAGGATAAATAAAGCCTCTAGCCTTAGGGATAGAAGCCCTAGAGTAGGGATAGAGGCTTAAGGGGAGGTATATTACCCCTAGGTCGTACTATATACGCTAAAGTCTTCCCTATTACTACGCTTTTAACTATAATAGGATACCCTTTTCTTTATATAGCTACCCTAGCTATATATAAAAGCTTTTTATCCTATATATTATATTATAAGTCCTATATAAATATACGTATATATATATATATTAAACAAGGGTATAACTCGCCTACTATAGTAGTTACTAGCCTATACTAAATATAAAAAAAGCTCGTCTTCCCTGTTATAATATATAAGGGCTATCTTTCGTAGTAATTCTTCTAGTATTTAAAGTACTTCCTATATATAGAGAGAGTTAATTTATAGTAAACTTGTAAAAGCTACGACTTTTTCAACGACGATACTATTCCGATAATTATATAAAAATAATCATTTTCTTCTTATACTATAAGACCTCTTTCCTAATTATAATTATATATAGTATATGTAAGGATATTGGTACGGCTAGGTAGATATTTTATGCGTTTAGGGGCCAGCTGGTGATACCTAGGTGTAGCGCCGTATCTACGGTAGGCCTCCTAGATAGATATCTACTATAATTAAAGAGTTTTACGATAGATTTAATTAAGTAACTATAATACGATCTATCTAGTAGTAGGGTTTAGTAATATCTAGGCCCTAATTAGCTATAGTTACCTCTACTAAATCTTATAGGTTATAAGCTTAGTAATCTCGTAAGAAGAAGGCGTAGGTTAAAGGAAATTAATTATAATAGTTTTATAGCGATATAGTTTAGAATACCCCGGAAGAGGGTATAATAATAAGTACCGAATAGTATATCTAAATATTAGAAATAGTATAATAGAAAATAGATTAATCTATATAGATATAGCTAATATCGTACTACTAGTATATTAGATAAGTATATTAATAGAGGATATCTAAGTATCCGAAGGATATAAGAAGATATATAGGGAACCCCTAGTATAGGTATACCGTATAGTACTAGAGTAATAACTAAAAACTATAGTATCTATAGTATATAAACTAGAACGTAATTAGTATATACTTAGTATAAATAACTATAAATTTAGTAATTTATCGGATAATTAAATTATAACGGGTTTAACCCTATTTATATTCTTAATATTTTAGAGATTAGTAATAGTATTAAATACTTAGTATAAGTAAGTAGTACCTAAATATATCTATAAGTCGAATATATAGTATAACGAAGTACTATATTAAAACCCTTACTTTAGATAAAACCTACTACTATTATCGGAAATAAATATCGACTCTCGGGTAGAAGATTAATTAAATAATACCGAATAATTAACCCTAAAGGCTATACTTACTATAAAAAAAACTAAGAAATAGAAAATCGAATACTTAAAAGAAAAGAAACTAGTAAGAGCTAATAATTAAATAGTCTAGAAGTAAATAATTAAAAGGGTTTTTAGGATAATCTTAATCGACCCGGATAAAAGAGAACTAGTTAATATAAACCTATCGGTAGATATTTATATAGTAACCTAATTTCTAAATATAATTAGTAGTAGGTTATATAATACTTATACTTATTATAAATTATCGTATAATATATAAACTAGACTTAATATAGTAATAAAACTTATACTTATTTAAGAAAGAATAATAATATAGAATAATATAATTAATTTAAAAATAAATAAATAACGAAATAATTAGTAAATTTATTACTAGAGTAGAATAAATATTCGCTAAATACTAACCTCTTTTTAATATAAATATAGATATATATACTAAAGTTTTAGTAAAAGGTTATACTAATTAATACCTAGAACTAGTAACTATAGTATTAATAGTAGAAGGTATTATTACTAATAACTAAAGAATATACTATAAAATAATATAATTAATTAGAGAAACTAATTAAAATAAAATACTATATAGAAACTAAAGTAGAAATAAGGATAATAGTAGTAGTAAGGATAAAAAGAAAAGTAATAATAAGAAGTCCTTTATACCTAATAATAAAGTAAATATAATATACTACTATTACGGCTAGTAGGGCTATAAGAAATACGAATATTACGCTACTAACTATAAAAATAGTACTAATTTACTAGATAATAGTATAAAGAAATTTTCTAATAATTCTAAAAGTACTACTAATAAGAATACTAGTAATAATAAAAAGATAACTTATTATAAATATAAATAGAAAAAGTATTTAAAAAAGATTAATTATAGAATAATATAGTATAACTATAAGGCTAAATTATAGAGAACTATAAGGTACTAACCCTAAGATTAATATAGGTATTTAGGGGAGAGGATCGATTAATTAGGCCGTAATAGTACCTAGTTATATAATCCTAAAATAAGATAAGTTAAAGTTTTAGATATTCGATACCGACTCGGATATCTATATTACGAATAGTATAGTAACTATTATAGAAAGTATAGTAAAACGACTCCTAGAAAATTATATTTTTATAACCGGTAGTAGGATAATTACTATTACTTATTCGTATACGGTATTAATTATAATAGTAGAAGAGAAAAAGAAGTTTAAAATTTTTATAAATTTCTTAGATATTATTATAGTACTAAACTTCTTATATTATATTATATCCGGTAAGAAGTAGTACTAGAGAAGTAGTAGACTAATCGGTTTTAATATCTTTATTTTAAATAGTATAAAAGTAGTATTAGTATTTAAAATAAACTTCTAAGTCGGTAAGTACTCGGAAAACCTTAAATTAAATAAAGCTATACTAGAAGAGATAATAATAATTAATTTAAATACTTATCTAGTAAATAAAGAAAAATAAGAATTTATATTTATAAACTAAGAAGTAGAGAAAATCTAATTTATCTATAGAAAACTCGCCTATTTTAGATTAAATATACTAATAATAACTTATAAGTATACCGATATCGAGGAACTAAATTAAATAATATTATATAAAGTTATACGATTAGCCGAAAAGATAACTTATTTAATATATAATAAATTAAAATCTCTAAAGTATACCCTAAAATACTAGTAAAAGAAAAAGAATATCCTAGGAAAAAGTTTAATACTAGATATATTATTAAATAAATTAGTAAATTTATCTAAAAAGTATATAATTTAAGTCGTAGATAATACTTTTAGGTAATAGAAAATTAGTATTATTAGTACTAAAGTAAAAGTAATTAGAGAAGTCTTAATAATTTTAAAGACTTTTTTAACTAAAATAGAGATTTTACTAATTTAAATAAAATATAATAATAGAACGGATATTAGTATCGGAGTAATTAGCGAATATTATTATAAAAAGGGGTTTAGATTAGAACCTACCCTTATATACTCTTTAGAATAAAATAATATTATTAAATTTAAGTTTAGAATAATTTTTACGAGGACTTAGTCGGCTATAATCGAGAAAAAGATATTTTAGGAGTTTTAGCTTTAAATACTAGAATCCTATATAAATCTAATTAATAATATAATTAGTAAAATAGTAGTAGAAAATAAAACCCTAATTAAAGTATATAAAGTATAGATTTACTATTATTAATTTCGCTTATTACTTTTAAACTTTATTAGTAAAGTAATATTTTTCTAGGCTAAATTAAAACTAGATTAGCTATAATTCCTAAGAAGTAAAGTAGTAATTAGAGTAATTAATAATATAAAAAAGAAAGTAAAAACTAAAAGCGAGTCTAGTATTTTTATAGGATTCTAAAAGTATTATCTATATAAAATAGCTTTAAAAGTAATAAAGAAAATCGTAATTAGTAGAGATATAAAGTTTTACGAGGAACTCTAAGCTATTAATTTTATAAAAGTAATAAAAACCTCGTATATATTAGGTATTTTTAAACTATAGTATAAGCCTATACTAACCCTAATACCTAATTAACCTACTCGCCGAGAGGGAGTTAGAATTAGGAATAAAGAGATAGAGGATAATAATATAATAGCTAGTAATAAGTAGGTAGATTAGTATAAAAATAGCCTTATTAATAGGGTATCTATTATAAATTAGAACCTAGAAGTAATCGAAGTACTAGATAAAATATTCGCTAGTTTTTATACTAATAAAGTAGACCTAGATTAATTAAACTATTATACGGCGATAATAGGCCTAAATTACGAATAATAGTTAAAAGTATATAATACTAAATTAAAAAATACTAACCGATTATAAGATATTCTACTTCTAAAATAACTTTAAGAATATTAATATTATCGATAATAAAATAGTATATAAAGTTAAATATAATACCGATAATAAGATCGTTAAATATAAAATACGAATAGTAATAAGAGGTTTCTAGTAGCGAATAAGGGAGGACTTCGATAACTACTATATAAGTATAGTTAAATTAGTATTATAGAAGATCCTTTTAGTAATAGTAATAGCCCTAAGCTAGAAGAAGATTTAAATAGATATAGTTAAAACGTATTTTTAGGGGATTTTTATTATATAATCTATATATTAGTACTACTCTAGATCTATTAGTATATAGTAGAGAACCCTAAAGAAGCTAAGAAGTATAAATACTATAAAAATTAGAAAATTATAGAGGTAAAAAAACTACTTTATAATTTAAAGTAAATTAGATTCGAGTAGTAGTAGAAGCTATATTTTACTTTAAAAAATATAAAGTTCTACCCTAATTTATACGATTCTACCGTATATACTAATACTAGTACCGACTCGAATAATAAGAAAAAGTTAATTATTATTAATACTTATATCGATAATTTTATTATAACTAGGGTAAATAATTAAAGTCTAAAAACCCTAGTAGAGGATTTCTATTAATAAGGTATTAAAGTAAAAGTAATAAGTATTCCGAAGTAATATTTAAAAGTATATATTATTAATTAATCGGATAGTACTATAAGCTTTATTTAAAATAAATACTAAAGTACGATAGTAGAATACTACGATACGACTAGCCTTAACTTTATTTAATTACTAGGCTTAGAGATAATATAAAAACTAGTAGATTTAAAAGCCGGTAGGGATATCCTAGATAACGAATTAGTAGTACTATTCTAGTTTATATTAGGATTAATCTACTATACTACTAATATAATTAAACTATATATCGTATATAATTTAAATATTCTAATTAAAAGTATAAAATAACTAAGAATAGATTATTTAAAGTATATTAAAGTAGTACTAAAATATAGTATAAAATCGAAGTATTTAGGTATTACTTATAACCTAGATTTCGATTATATTAATAATAATCTTAATTTATATAGATATTACGATATAAATTTCGGGGTATTAGATTCGAAAAATATAAATAGATAAGTTATAATAATAACTAGAAGTACTATTAGTTAGGCTGCTAAGAAGTAAAAGATTATTACTATATTAACTAGTAAAGCTAAATATATAGTATTATTATCTATTAGCTATAAGCTAGTTTAGGTTCGAAATTTCCTAGATAACCTAAGAATAGGGTTACTTTTAAAGGGGAGGTTTATCTATATATATACTAATAGTAAAATAGTTATAAAAATAGCCTCGAATTCGGAAATAATTAATTATACTACTTATATATATAAGTATTACTACTTTATTAAGTAAGAAGTAGTAGATTAGTATTTAGTAATTAAATTTACTTTAAGAATAGAGTAAATAATAGATAATTTAATAAAATAATTAAGTAAAAAGGCTTTTAAAATATTCGTAAAGTATTTAAAAATAAAAACTATAATATAATTACTTATAAGAGGTAATTACTTTTAAAATCGCTATACTAGGATTTATTTATTTAAAAGTATAAATAGACCGGATAATCTAGTATATATATACGACGAGAAATAATAAAGTTATTCGGAAATAGCTTTATAATACTATATTAGAAGCTAATTCTAAAGGGGAGTATAAGGATATAAGTATAGCTAAAAGATATTTTATATATTTAAGGGCTAGCTAGTAATACCTAAATATAATACCGTATCTATAGTAGGCCTCCTAGATAGATATCTACTATAATTAAAGAGTTTTACGATAGATTTAATTAAGTAACTATAATACGATCTATCTAGCGGTAGGGTTTAGTAATATCTATACCCTAACCAGCTGCAGTTGCCTCCACTAAATCTCATAGTATATTATATATCTAAAGGCTAGTAAGTATAGTATAATATAATATTCGTGCCCTGAGTAACGGCGTTAAAAGGCTTAAAGTATTAACGTATCTTTTTATTAATTTAAATCCGATTATAGATAGAAATACTAGCCCTATATAACCTAATTTATTACCTATACTTTAGAACTTCCGACTATATCGAGCCCTATATATTAATACTTTCCGATAACTTTACTAAACCTTATCGATTACCTTTTATTTTAATTTTCTTTAGTTACTTATATAAACTACGTATTAAACTTATTATTATATAATAATTTTAAAAAGATATTAATATAAACCCCCTCTATATCGTTATTCTCTCGTAAAGTTTTTAATAGGCTTTATACTTTATCGAGGTTTACCTCGATTAAGCCGGCTAAAATAAGCTTCTTATAGCCCTTCTCTAAAAAAGCTAGTAATTTATCTCTCTTTAATCCTCCGACCTTTATAATAATAGCTTTAGTAGGGTTAAATACCGATACTATAGTATTCTCTTCGGAGAGCCCGGGGAAAAAGGGGAAAGAAATATCTATTTTAGCGGATTTAGTAGTTATTTTCGTTATATTAGCGAGTAAAAGTAGTTTAAATAAGTTTATAAGTATTTAAATAGATTTATAAGTATTTAAATAGATTTATTTAAATCTAATAGAAAATAGTATAGAATCTCTAAGGAGAAAGCCCTCTTTTTATACTAATAAGGGCTCCTCTTATAGTTATAATAGAGTTTTCCGAATAACTTATTCGGTAATATACGGGGAGACTTTCGGATATATAAGGATTAAATTCTAGTTATTCGGGGCTTAGTTTTCTTTAGTATAATTACGAAAGTTTATTATAAAAATTTATTAAATTTATACCGGTTATTAAACTTTAAAGATAAAAGGTATTATATCTTACTATATTTTTTTATCGTAGTATAGCTCGGATAGGTTCAAAATCTATCCGGCTATACGAATCTTTAATTATAAATAAAATATAATATTCGTAGTTTTCGCTACTAGTTTATAATCCCGAAGCGGGCTATATAACTATCCGGTAAGTATATATATAATATATAAAGTATTATCTCTTTCGCTATCTATTCTTAGGGTAGATATATAGGATATATTATCCTTCTTCTTAAATATTCTATTCTTAAAGGTAGATCTATAGAATATATCGTCTTTTCCTTTTAAGTATTCTATTCTTAAGGGTAGATACGTAGAATATATCGTCTTTTCTTTCTAAGTATTTTATTCTTAAAAGTAGATATATAGAGGAGTAGAAATATATAAGGTTAAGTATTTAACTTCCCTTATATAATTATAGATATAGGTATATCTATCGAATAAATACCCTTATAAATATACTTTATAATAGCTATTTTAATATATTATATAAGTTAAACATCCCTCATGCCTTCTTATATGATAAAAGTTACTATAGTTATTATAAAATAGTACGGACCCTTAATAATATATACTATAGCCTTATATAGTAAAAAATTCGACTTTCTCTCTTTTCTTCTTTTCTAAACTTTTCTATATTACTTATATATATATATATAAAGCTATATATTCGGGCACCCCTATAGATTTATCCGGGTATCTATACAAGTTATTAATACTACTAGTAGATTTTACCCCTCTATATTTCAAATAACCTAATAAATCGGTAAAAATCGTAAAAATCTGGGAAAAAGTCTATTAAGTAAATATAAGCCTATATTTATATATAAAGCTATTATATACCTTTTTACGCTTTTTAAGATTTTTATTAGGCTTTTATATTAAGGGGTAGAATCGATAGTTTTATTCCGCTTACTTAAAGTACTGTGATATAACCAGAGTTGTAAGGGATCATGATTCCTTTCTGACTCTGATTCCGTGATTCCTAGGAATCACGGGAATCACTGACTTATTTTACTATAGAATCAGTAACTCATTTAAGTCACTAACTCCCGGAATCAGAAGAATCAAAGAATCGATTCCTAACTTATATAAGTTATATTATAATATATATTTCTTTATTTTTATAAAATACTAGATATTTTATAGATAAACTTTAATATTATACTTATTACGTAATCTCTTATAGTTAAATATTTATAAGCTTATTAAGATTCTATAATAACTACTATATAATATTAAACCTATTAATTCTTACTAAGATATTATTTTAG
>JAOYNU010072080.1:0-68630 GCA_026745395.1 Tympanopsis confertula | reverse complement strand
TCTGAGTCTGAGATCTCAGGAGCATTATTATCAAATGGTGCCAAGTTTGACGGGCTTGCCACTAGAATTGAATTAGAGCCAATATCCGCAATAGACCGCGTTCCCGACCCAGACGCGGGTGCAGGTGGTGAGGTACCATGCAGCTGTGGTGTCTTATGATTTTGACCACGGCTTTCAGGTGAAATGTGCTGATTTACTGGACGACTTCTTTTGCTTGGCTCCTGTAAAAACGTGCATGGTCTTTGTCTCTCCCGACACAGCTCGCATGGAGAACCTCTCTCCATTCGACAAGCTGTTTTGCGCGCTCTGCAGAAGTCACATGGACGTGTTTTTCGAGACTTGTGCTTTCTAGCTCTTTGATTGGACAGCATAATTGATTCTTGATCTCCCAGTGACATTTCACCTGCATTTATCAAGAGAGTAGTCGAGCAGTTTGCCCGCTCTTCCCCTTATCTTGCGTGTTATCAGATAAGAAAGCTCGGGCCTGCGAGACCCAATATACCCTCTAGACCCTATCTGGTCTAGTATATAAATGACGATAGAAACAGACCTGCGTACTCCAGTAATTTATTAATCCATGATACATTATAGGATTAGGATTAGAGATAGCAAAATGCCAGGAAACATACCACATGAAGGGTACAATATTCTAGTATTTTTTGCAACATGCCTTGTGGATTGTAGCCACTGCAGTAGCAAATAGTTATCGTAGTGGATTTCAATTGGCACAATGATAATCGGGTAGAATTTCGAAGAAAGTGAAAGTGAATTAAGAATATGTGTTTCGCGGGTCACAACAAATGATGTCGCTTTTTTTTGCAAGAGGTTTGGTCCATTAAGTATGTTAGGATAAAGTTGTCGATCATGAATGGCTGCATTGAAAAGATGTGCATTTTCTTCACATGCCAATTGAAAGTCTTCAAAGGAGCCTCCCTCCCACCCCCAGTCATGTCGTCTCGGACGGAGAGCACTCAAGCCGAGTGAATTGAGGCGCCGCGGGTCTGCTTTTTTCAGGAGCATCTCGATTGATTTAACATCTTTAACATCTATTGCCCAATATAATGCTGTGTATCCCTTTGGATCTTCAAGAGAAGTGTTCACATTGAATTCAAGCAAAATTTGGAGTAAATCATTCGAGAATTCCTTTACACAAATGATTAGAGGAGTCTGAGAAAGGTTCTCGGTGCCCCATGGCATATAAATCACTTGATCTGGATCGACCCCGCGGTGAAGTAGAGTTGATAGAAGCTTGGCTTTAGAGGTATCAAGCTTGTATTGGTCGGCAACAGACAGTCTATACCGATCTTCATCCTCAGATATGTGCATCCACCCATGTGAGGATTCTTCTATTTCCAGGACTTTTGAGAGTGGAGAATTATAGCAAAGACTCCAGTCTGGCTGTGTTGTAATCGCCAGGAGAGACTTGAGAATTGAGGAAAATGATTCAAATAGCGAAATCGAATAAATGACGACAATTGGGCCATTGACACAGACAGCCAGAAGCAGACTGGCATGTCGCTTGACAAGTTCTGGCTGTGATTCAACTTTCTCTTTGACCGAAATTGGTAGCAAAGCACAGATTGCCACTATGAAAGAATAAAGCTCTAGTGAATCAACATCAATTATAGCCTTTTCAAGGCAATCTGGGAGCTTAATTGCCTCCAAAATTCTTCTGGCTCTGCTTTCCGATTCAGCAAGCTCTGTGTTGTTAATAACCGGATCGATAAAGGCTGAGACTGCGATCTTCAATTTCAGTTCCGCAATGCAAAGTTATTCCAAAGCGTCCTTTACTGAAGTCCCTGCAGGTGTTCTCAAAAAATACTCATCCTCATAAAACTTTGCGCGATCAGCCACGGCGCCAATAACACCTTGAAGAAAATATCTAGGGCCTTGATTACGCGGAAAGTCACCAACTTCCGTCAATAGCACAGAACCTCCTTTTCCACTCAAGAAGAACTCCCTTGCAGTTTGATGAATGAATTGAATCACATTTTGGGTATGATCAACTTCCAGTAACCCGGCGCACCGGCTGCGCAATCGGCGTTCCATTTGCTTCGTCCCCAAGCCACACCAATTGTGTTTCATCCCGTTTGCGCCAACTCTCACTGCATAATCTGCTATTTCCAGGAATCGGTGAATATCGTTCGTTTCATAATCATTCTCCGTCGACGGTTTGAAATGGAGAGCAATTTGGAAAATGATATGAGCCTCGCGTCGATTCTTGGGCAAACAATTTAGAATGGCTCTTTCATAGAGTTTTTCTAATTCCAATGGGATTTTTTCCAGGATAGCTTCGAGCTCTTGAGCATGATCTCCGTCTTTCAATCTTTTCATCAACTCGTGAACAACAAGCTTCACCCAGATGAAGACCCCGTTCGCTCTTTGAACGATCTGATCAAACAGTGACTTGTATTGCTCGAAGTCACCATCTAAGATGTCTTCTATCTTGCTCTTTGCATAGTGGTAAATATCATGACGCGTATAGTCCTGCATGGCAAATCCCGGGAAGTTTCGGAATTCATGTTGAAAGGTGTTCTCTGGACGACTTGCTAGACAAAGCCTGATTCGAGAAGTTGGCTGCGTGTCAAGCTCTGAAATATCATTGACAAATTCCACGAGCTCATCATGATCGCCTGAATTCTCATCAAGTGCATCAATAAAGAGGCAGAGATTAAAATTCCTTTGAGACATGACGAGCTTGAGTGCTTGCTTCGCATCTTGCGGTGTCCACTCCATATTAACACGAGCACTATCCTCTTTTTGGAAGAACTTGATCTTTTCAGGATAATATTTGGCTATTTCTCGAATAAGACTTCTCTGGCGTTGAAGAATTTGATACAGTATCTCGTGCTGGAGCCCATCCATCGACTTTTGAACCATTGACGGGCCGCGATCATGAAAGAAGTAAGCAATCACAATCCAAAGAGATGTATCATATTGATTGAGTAATTCCCGAGTCATTTCGTGTCGAAGGGCGAACTTCATTGCTGTCGACTTGCCAGATCCAGGCTTTCCTTGGATCCAGTATACAGGATGTTTGTTGACTCCGGAGAGCCAGTCTTCAAACTCAACCCTTCTCTCGAAAAGCCAGTTGTATGTTGTGTCAAAAGCCTTATCCACATTCTCGATCCTAGATCTTGCCGCTGGTCTATTCAAGCTGTTCAGACAGGCTATAATATTTAATCAGCTTGGTCAGACCAGGTAACATCATGTAAATACCTTCATGTAAGTGCTCTTCCTTGATGCGACTAAACAAGTCTTGTCTTTCAGAATATTTAGCCGGCTCAATGCCAGTGGAATCAACATCTAAAGTCATTCGGTGTCAGAATTTCCCTTCAAAGTGATCTAAATAATGCTTTGAGACGTACTCCGAGCGAACCGTTTCCCTGATCCTTTTTCTGTCCCGATGTAACGCTCTAGGACTGCCTTAGAGGCCGCTGCTACTGTCCCTGCCGCGAAGTTTTGCCATTCCTTAGACTTGTGGGAGTCTGCTTAATCACATACCCCTTTTATAACGAGACATGGCAGCTCTTCCCAAGGACCAGGGCCCTCCATCTCGAATGCAATTACCCCTTCTTCGGCTGCTATTTTATCGCGATGCTCACTTGATTTCATCACCTGGTCCCCTGAAGCGACTGGACCGAAGTGAATTCCAGACTTCTGGGCAGCATCAACATCGTTGTAATCCAATTGTTTTTTTCTTTCAAGCCGTACTCGGTGTATCAGTTTTTCGTCGCTGCACTGTAGTTCAGAACAAGATGATTCCAATGCCTGGCTGCATACAGGGTCGGAGGCTTGACGACTATCTTGGCATATACATCCCCGAAAAGTCTGGTGCTTATGACGATAGGTTGACTCGTATAGCTTATCCTTTGCAGCCCCCGGGTAATTGTATTTCCCATCATGATTCCCGGGGCCGCCTTGCAGTTGCTTTAGCAATTCAGCTGTTCTTTGTCGAAGGTGATCTTCCATCCGGTCTGTCTCAAGGTAACGAACGAAAGTTGCAATGTCTCCATCCAGTTTTCTCAAATTGTCGTGAGTTGTATTTTTGCGTACGAATCCGTCAGGATTCTGCCTGCCGAAATCGATCTGAACAAGACTTGTACCGACAATCATATCTCCTAGTAAGATTTCCTCGAGACTTCCTCTGCCAACACGGGGTACACCACCGCAAATTCCAACGAGGAGCACAAGTCAAAGGCGAGTATAGCTAGTACGAATATAAGCCGACGTACTTGCTGCGGCATGCTTGCCCATATGAGGGAGCAATACCAGAACGACGTGGTGGCGTCCAATTCGGCCCGTAGTGTACTGATTTCGGTCGCCTTCAACTCTTTGGTAGTGGTCGCCCTCGTCATCCCAAAATTCATCAAAAACGGCGCTAATGGCATCGATCTCAAGTCGCAAGGCAGAAATGATCGCAACCTCGAAGTCCTCACGGCAAGAGGGGCGTCGGTAACTCATCGTGGCTTCCAGCTCACGCTAGGCCCTCAAAATAGAGAGATATGCACCACAGATTCATTCCAGAACCAAAGGAGTTAGCCTTCGCTCGTGTCTTGATAGTTGCAGAATCTGTGGTGTCTTTGAAATCGTTAAAGGAAGTCGCTGCCCGATCCCCAGAAATGAGGGGGTTCGTCTCCGCCACGCAGAGTCAGCCTCATTTCACCCGGGCGCCTGCGTATCGCGTGCATAACCTCGTATTCTTGCCGCTGGCACTGGTGGGATCGACACTTAAATCACGAAGTAAAGACCTGATAGGTCTGATTATTCGCTTAGATTTAAAACCAGTGCGCATAAACGTCGCTGGCTTCATGGCACCTACCCTTATTTCGCAATGCGAACCGGCAGTACATTCAGTGAAGTCATCCCCAAGGCACCTGTCAATGAAGAGTTGTCTTTGAAAATAAATTACTCGAGAGAAAGGAATCAAGAGAGGAGCGCCCGTTCTGTGACTCAATACTTCGCAACATCTGGTCTGGCGGCTCGGGCCGTGGCTCGTCTTGCCGAACCCAATCTACATTCTACTACCACGCGCCAACCAGCAATATTCGATGAACGGTTTCCCAGTTCCACATATGTGGCTCCTTGTTCCCCGAGATTCTGTATCAGATGACAACTAGCCGTCATGATATCTGTAAGTCGAGATAAAAATAAAGAAAAACAGAATTTTCATTGTTCAAGCCGGTTGGTCATGCCAGTTTAGGACACTGGCTGCAATGGCTGTCTAGGCAAATCAACTCCCATACGAAATCCCATTTTGTCAAGGAATATGTGACTTAATTACAACAATTCCCTCCAAGGGCTTTGAAGCTTTCTATTCTAGTTTTCCAGAAGCATTAATTATGGCGCTCTTATCGCTCAAGATTGCGTGCTATGGTATCAGCAAACGGTTGTTTTTGATAAGAACGTTAAAGCGCGCAAAGACAGAAACTCAATTACCCCGAAACTGTTTATCCAATTTGATTCAATATGGCACAGCAGTCGCAGATCTCGGTCGCTATCATCGGCGGGGGACCTGGAGGTCTAGGAACAGCGATTGTTCTATCTCAGCTACCTTTTCTTGAAGTGACACTATTTGAGAAGAACTCGGAGCCGCGCGAAGCCGGTGCGGGTATAAGTCTCAGTACAAATGCGTGGAAAGTTCTTGACTTGCTCGGTGCAAGTGATGGGGTGAAAGGAGGCCCTAAGAGGAATACATATCAACGGTGAGGGCAGAAATACCCAGTATCGATGAACCTAACTCATAAGCTGCATAAAGGAATGCCCACACTGGAGAGATTATCAATATCACTGAACAACCTGAAGGCTTGGCTGATGATCAGCGTGGGTCAATTCGGGCTCGGAGAACTCGACTTCAAGCAGCACTTCTGTCGAAGGTTCCAGACGGCATTATTCAGTACAATAAGAAGCTTGTCACTATCGAAAACGTACCATCGGGGGTGAAATTAGGATTTCAAGACGGGACTATCAAGATCGCAGACCTGGTCGTTGGGGCTGATGGAATTCACTCGGTTAGTTGCATGCCAAGATACTTTGCCAGTATTCGATCATTCATTGATATCTGAACTGACTACTCTATAGGTTATTCGACAAGGCCTATTTCCGAGCCACGCGCTGCAATTTACCGGAAATACCCAGTGGCGTGTTCTTGTTCCGAAATCCAACTTGGCTCATGTACCGGAAGTCACATCGACAACGGGTTGGTGGTGGGGTGAGCAAGGGCATGTCTATTTCTCAGACGTAGACGACGAAACCGAGACGGAAAGCCCTTTTTTCGAGATTACAGTGCGGTCTTACAATGAACAGTTCACGGCGGGAGAAACCGTGAGCTGGGGAGTCCCTGCTTCGAACGCCAAGGTGGAATCCCGTGTTTTGGTAAGAAACAATGTATAATAGTGACGCACCCTCACTGACTCGGACATCAGAAATTCGATAAAAGAGTGCAGCAAGCAGTAGCAGCTGTCGCTGACGGCGAATGGAAAGAGTTCAGTGCCTTTGCAGGCCCGAGATTGAGGGAAATTACCGGCTGGAACAAAGTCGCTCTCGTTGGAGATGCAAGCCATCCATTATCTGGTTCGTACTAATCTATTGGCCTTCTCCTTTGCGTTTCATTTTCTCAGCTCATCTCCATAGGTGCTTTTGGCTCGGGTGCGACTTTTGCTATGGAAGACGCCTGGATACTTGGACGCGCCCTTGAACATACCCAGAATTGGGCGGAGCCAGTCAAAAACGCTCTGGCAATATTTGACCGAATTCGCTCTCCCTACTATGAAAAAATGTGCGTCCTTTCAATGAAATGGTGGCTTTTTGTTAACGATTCACTGATTTGCGAAACAAGGTATCTCCATCTCGACGATGTTGCTGCAAAGCTCAAAGATGTCAAGAAGGATTGCCCCAGTTTTGATGAATTCCTGAGGGCCAAGGTTAAACATTTCATTAACGGCGACAAATATTTCATCTACAAAAATGACATTGGAGATGTCTGGAGACAGTATTTGTCCGAATCGCAGGCCAGACTATAGATAAGTCTCCATCTATTATTCAATAGATCTATCTCACATATCTCCATATCACCTTTATGAGGTTATGAGTCTTCGATCGCCAAATTCCCGCATTTTTACATCAGTTGTTATCGTCGTCACTAATATCACGACTACTACTCTTGATTACAACCAAGGGCTGAACTCGAGGAAGAACTTGTCCTTGTCGTCAAACCACGTCTTTTTACAGGTTTTGACTGGCTATTCTTATGTCAATCATCAAATATTTGCAAGTAGTGTAGTGGGGGTCTACGATCCCCCAACTAAGAGAGATGCTCGAGTTTATGTTTATCCGGGATGAGATATCGAGTCTTTTATTTCGCTTTTCGAGATATAGCTCTAATTTCATATAATCAATTCACATCTGGCCCTCAAGTCCCTCCTAATATCGACAGCTGTGTATCGTAGTTGTGGTGTTGCGCCTCCGGCTCCGTATCGTCCTCCTTGGGCTTCCTCGGGCGCTCCGGTCCAGTGGCTAACAAGAAGAGCGAAGAGGAAAACTATTCAAAATCAAAAACATACAACAGTCAGGATTCCCATGTGGGAACCCACCATAGTACTAACTGACCGGCGTGAGGCTTAAGTACGGCTGAGCGGACGGGAAGCCCTGTTCTCCTCACCCTGTGGTCGTATGTGTCAAAGGAATGCCTCGTTTTGATTAACTTGTTTATAGATAGCCGATATGCAGGGCGAGGGGTTAGTGATAGTTCTTAGAAGTACCCAGGCTTTGGAAATGTTCAAGGGTATGTTTTCATGTATGTAGCGCACACTTACTTCTGCCTGGCTGCCGGGATCTTTTTTATTCAATTGACAGTTCATATGCGCCAATTACTCTAATTACAATGCTTCTCTTTTCGATGCCCAACAAAGTTTTGTGTTACATTCCCATTCGCATGTCAGCTTGTATTCTATACATGAAATTTTATGATAGAGACCCTCCCTGAAATTTGACCCAGGGCGACTACACGACCAGATATTGCAGAGGAACTCAATCGAAAACTTGGAGGAAGCCAAAGTACTCTTTTGCCGTTGACTATTATCCAGCGCTCTTTTTTAATGGATATAAGTGGGGGCTCATGGATGATACCGAAAGAATGATCGTCACTTTTTGAACGAACTTCCAGGGGTCCTACATTAGTGTTTAGATACGAACCAGCTGGAGAGAATTCAATGCTTGTGGTGAGTTCATTCAGGAAGAAGACGTGCTGAAGCGTGCCAGACACAGTGGTCCAGAGTCGAACAGTATTGTCTGCAGATGCAGATGCCAGCAGTCGGCCATCTGGCGAGAAAACCACGGATTGGACATAGGCAGTATGACCTACAAGGGTCTGCTTCAACACACCCGTAGAAATTTCCCATAGCCGTACCATTGTATCCGAAGACCCACACGCAAGCAGCTGGCTGTCGGGCGAGAAAGCCGCAGACTGAATTAGATCTGGACGACCATTGGCAATAACATCAATTGAAACGTTGGTCTTGTATAGTCTAGCTTCGTTTTTGTCTTCATCGAAGTTTCTGGAAGTTTGCTGGAGGACACCCGTTGCAGCATTCCAGAGCTTTACCGTATCATCACGATAACTAGACACTATAGTCCTACCGTCAGGCGAAAAGGTCACAAACAAACAAAATCCCGTCTCATTATAGAGTATCCATTGGAGAGCACCTGTTGTGGTACTCCAGGAACGTACAGTCCCATCATCAAGGCCAGCGGCCACGATATTGCAGTCCGGCGAGAAGGTCACGCAATTAACCCAATCTTCCTGGCCTTGTAGCGTCTGCTGCAATTCGCCAGTTGATGAGTTCCAAATTCGCACTGTTTTATCTGAGGAGCCAGAGACTAGTAGCCGAGCATCAGGAGAGAATGCTACCGACCGAACTGAGCTTGAATGGTGCTCTGAAGTCTCCTGTGGGACGTCTGTAATAGTTTCCCATAACCGCAAGCCGAAATCTTCATCACCAGATGCGAACAAATTGCCATCAGGCGAGAAAGCTACTGACCGAACATTGCCTGTTGGAACCTCGAATGTCTGTTGAAGTCTAGCTGATACCAGGTCCCAAAGCTGTATGCACTTAGTCCGTCCATAATTATCCGAGCCGGACAGTAACAGCTGACTGTTGGGGGAAAAGGTAAGCGATGTAATATCACCAAAAGACTCCTCGAATGTCTTCTTAAGTGCTCCTGTTGCTGTGTCCCAAATTTGTATTCTCCCCAAGTCGCTGAATGCAAGTAGTCGTCCATCAGCGGAAAAAATGACCGAGGAATCAAAACCAACTGTCTCTCCGCACGTCTGCTGTATTTTTCTTGTTGCTATATTCCAGAGCCTTATTGCTCCATCAAAACCTTTCGATGCAAGTAACCGGCTGTCAGGAGAGAAAGTCGTAGAAAACCCAGAAATTTCTCGGATCCCGTTCTGAAATTCGCCGGTTACTGTGTCCCAGAGTCGAATGAAGAAATTCCAACAACCGACCGCTAGCAGCTGGCCGTTAGGAGAAAACGCGACTGGGCGAATTCTTTGATGATTTATTCCACTAGTAGTCATATAAAGTCGCCGTTGCAATATGCCTGTCGCCGTATTCCAGAGACATACAGTCCCATCGTCAGACCCAGATGCCATAAGCTGGCTATCGGGCGAAAATGAAACCGAATTAACTACGTCTGAATGGCCTTCAAGAAGATGTTGCATTGTTCCTGTGGCTATATCCCAGAGACGCACGGTTTTATCCACAGAGCCAGAAGCTAGTAGCTGGTTGTTGGGCGAGAAGGTTACAGATAGAATGCTTCCTTCGTGGCCCTCGAGAACCTCTAGTTCTGCAGTCCACTTTTCATCCACCTGTGGAAACTGAGATATCCAGCTAGGAAGCTCGGATTCGAACTCTGGGCGGATCATTGATGTTTGAGGGGCGAATACCAAGCCCGCGCAGTATATCTGAAGCGGTGCTTCGTCCGTAATCTGGCGGTTTTTAAGTATGAAACCTCTTCCTCCTTTCAGGAAATCAGACAATGCGGAGTTATCGTTGCCCTTTAATTATTGACGCAAACTTTAACAGATACGTTATCTATTATTCACCATGATTGATGTTTGGAGTATGTGAAACATTCCTACTGTCTCTGATACCCGGCCCAGTAAAGTGATCACCTCCAGCCAGTGCAGAAAGTGCTTCTTGAGAAACAACAGCACCTCCTCCATCTCCAAAGACAAAAGATGACTGTTTCTCAGATGATGTATCCAGTAGCAGCAAGAATACTGCAGTTCCGGTGCCAAGTACTGGCGAAGAATATGAGAGTCGATATCTGCT
The DNA here is from genome assembly GCA_026745395.1 of Tympanopsis confertula. Taxonomy (NCBI): domain Eukaryota; kingdom Fungi; phylum Ascomycota; class Sordariomycetes; order Coronophorales; family Scortechiniaceae; genus Tympanopsis; species Tympanopsis confertula. Next base: position 58,293 of record JAOYNU010072080.1, on the reverse strand, counting down.
CTAGACATTCCGGGGCTTGCTAAATTGCAAATATTCTTTCTGAGATGGCTTCTCATTGTTGAGAGACATAACCGAAAAATGTCCTTGTGTGTTTTTGACTCGTCCACAGAAAACTTGGTCCCGGACTGGATTAAGAAGTCCCGAAATGATTGGTGCAAAATCCTGACAGGTTTGTCGTGGTCTTCTGGGATGCTCAAAACCGACCGGAATGAGTCCAATAGATTACTGATCTGGTCTTTTCCGAACACAAGAAGCGACGATAGAGCATTGATGGACAACGGAATAGCAAGAAGGATCAGAGCTCCAACTATATCCTGGAACTCTTGTAGTACCTGTTCTTGCTCTAATTCGTCACTTTCTTCGTTGCCTACGAGCTGTGTCAGAATTGGCAAATATGTCTTGTCCATTTTCGACACATATCTATCTTGATTTGCCAGTAGATCTGCTAGGCGCAACTTGGGCTCTAATCTTGAATTTTCGATGTAACGGCACACAGTAGCAGCTGAAATAAATAACGGTACAGACATGGTGACCAATTGTTGAATGATTTCATCGCCGGGCCAATTCTGGCGAATGTTTCTGTCATGTTTGATTTTCGTGAAACGATCTTGGAGAAACAAGTATATGTCGCGTTTTGTGAATTCCAAAGGGATATCATGGAGGGCAATGTGCTGGTAGTCATGATCTGCAATCCTCCTAAATCCAAGACGAATTGGCAGCTCAGGCCTGCTGGTCACAAAGATCCGAAACCGCATCATTTTAGCGTCCTGCAAAAGAGAGAGTAATCGAATTATAGTTTGAACATCTCTGTCGAGATCACATTCATCGAGGGCATCGATCACTATGACGGCGGTTGAAGGTTGCTGGGTAGATTGGTCAAGTTCGAGCAGCGGTTTAAGGACTAGTTTCTCGAATTGCTCCTTCAGTGATTTTGACGCAATTCCGGGATTGTCATTGAGTGCGTTTTCAACAATAGTCCTCATTTTAGGAACCATAAGAATCATTTGCCTTGAAACTGTCGGAAAGAACTTCCTTGCGTTTCCACGATCGCTTTTGCCCCTCTCAAAGAAGAAGCTAGCAGCTAGATTATTGGAGCACTTGAATGACCTTGCCACAGTCCGAGATATCGTGGACTTTCCTGTCCCAGCCATTCCATTCAACCAGAAAATACATTCTCGGGACGGTAGCGTAGTCCATTCCATTATCTGCTGGAGGAGCTCTCTTCTAGTGCCTGAAAGACACTCATCTTCATGTTGATCTGTGTAGGAATCGAACTCGGCCTCGTGTGCAATCGGCAGTCTATCAAGGGGGTCTGCATCTGGTGAGTACAGAGCAATGAACATTGCGATTGAACAATATACCTGAACGGAGGTTAAACTGGTTCTGGATTGTGCCAGAATTGACCTCCACTTGCGATCCATAATTGTCGTTCTGATAATATGTGTTCGTCGCCATGGTCCTCACGACCTTGGAATGGCACTGTGAGGCTGTGAGGTTAGAATAGCAAGCGGGGTATGCATGATCACGTCAGGTGATAGGCTTTCCAATGACCCCGGATCAATATGTTCGCCGGTCAAACCAAGCAGAAGGGGTTTTCAGCGAGGCGTGGAGAGCTGCAAGAATTTGTTTCGTTGGCCTTGGCGAGTACTCAGGTACGAATACATAAATGCGCGGCCCAAACTCTCCGGTTACCCACAGCCAACACTGGTGAAGAGCCTTAGACAGTTTCCCTCTGCGATCCAGGCATCATTTACGAGCACAGCCAGGCTATTCGCTTCATTCAAAGACCCGACATGACCGACCTTCCTCCTGGTAATCGCAGATACAATAGATATTGTTTTATGAATTAACAAAAAGTTAGAAGGTAGGATATGAAAGGCCAGTAATTGGCGTCTTCGTTGGACGGTACCGATGGCGCAGTTGGCAGATGCAGAAGCATTCAGTCCCGCTGCCTCGCGCTCGACCCTCGGCGAACGCATCCCTCAATGCAACTTTTCGCGGCCACGGAGTCCTCTGTGCAGCCCACAATTCATGTGACCCGCCGATCATAAGAACTTCAAGCAAACCTGGCTGACCTTGTCGTGTAAGCATGGCCGAAATCCGAGAAAAGTACGCCTTGCCGATAGTTGGGTCTCCGGGGACTCGGACCAGTGCCAGTGCCTCCAGGGAGCTGCCCGCGCAACCCGAGGATAAACAAAATGCCTCTTCTTTTTCTTCTGATTTTTGCTCGGCTTCCGACTCAGGATAAATACAGAGGAAATGATGCGATCGAATAGACGCAAAAAATTACACATTCGAGTAAGAAGCTTGCTTAACTTTGGCAGCGAGAAGGCTTGGTGCAACCTGGCCAGCAAGCAACAATGTGTCTATGCAAGTTCCGATCATGGAAATAGCAAAGGGCAGTGACCAAGCCCGACTCGGTTGAGAAAATAGAAAAAGTATCACGGTTTTTAAAATACACCATAGCTAGAAGCTACTATAAATCTGGAGCAATGCTACAGAGAGTTCGATTGACGTGGGAGAACAGCAGGATTTTTGAGAAGCTGAACAGGGCCCTCTAGGCTGGCCATACAATTTGCCCTTGAATTGGATTTCCTTGATATACTTGTATAGCCCACGGATCGTCCAAGAAATGATCTGGCTCCTGGGTGCTTCATCACAAATCAATCGGGATAGGGCCATCGGGGTTCCCCCTGGCTGCATCTACGTTCTCAAAAACGGTCATCGGCTTTTCTGTCCCCCAAATGAAATCTATAGATGCCTCCCAGAACTTTGGCGCAAGGACAGACCAGTCGCGACACAGATGCTCAGCTCCCTGGTGATCCACTTGAACGAAATTTGAGTGATCGACGGGCTTTTCTAAAGTCGTGTCGCCGTAACATATTACGGCCTACCATCAATCGTTAGCAAGAAAACAATAGCAGAGCCCAGATGAGTATACGGAACATACATGTCGGATGTACTCAATGCAGTGCTCCATATGTTGGATACCGTGATTCATGGGCATTATCCCTTGCTCTAGCTGCACTTTTATATGATTGATCATTCCCTGAACGATCTTTAGCAGGGATTCGAAGAATAAGGCAAGGACCAAGGAAGAATGCGACCATACCAGGCAGTGGATCTGATGCAAGACCGACGGAACATAGCCCTCTTTTGCGTTTGGCCAAGAACCATTCTCAGAGTATAGGTTCAAAGGTAGTCCTCCTGAAATTCCATGTTCTTTGGATGGCGATACCTGAACCCATGAGCCTAGAAAAACGAAGGTAAAACAGGTTTAGCTATCAAATAAAGTTAAATTAGGGGAGGTGTCTCTCACCCCTATGTATCTCATCCCAAACAGTCCACGTTCCATTCTTGTTGGCGAAGAATCGACCGGTCGTAGGATCAGTCATCTTGAAACGCTCGTCGTTAGCCCAACGGACCTTTTTGAGAGGTACTTGGAATAGTCAGCTTAGAAAATTCGACTCGTTGAAGCCATGATTGATATCTCACCGTCTCCCCAAATTTCATCTGATTTTAAGCGGTAGCATCTGCTGTCTCTTCCACTGTGCAGACCAAGGAAGAAGAAAGATACTGATAGTACAATAACGACCGCGAGACACATAAAAAATTGAGCATATCTTGTATAAGTACCGTTTGACTGAGCTTGTGGAGTGAGGAATCTATCAACCTTTTTGTTGCCGAGAAGATTTCTCTCGTCTGATTCATCCTCATCTAAATGGTCGTAGACTGGTTGAAGCTTTGGGTGAACCAAGTGATTCATCCAGAATGCTAAGCCCGATTCGCTCGACATTCTGATAAAGCATATGAATTAGGATGCGAAAAGGACAACAGTTGTTCTTGTCTTCAAAACGGACAGCAGCTTTCCAAGAGGCCAAGAGCTTTTGCACTCCTCAATCCACTAGTACAGAATAGAATGGGACGTCTCCTTTCTTCTCATCCTTCGCACGCCGTGCATCAACCCCTCATGGCCCCTAAAGAGGGTTTCAAGTGTAATGTAACCGAGCTATTGGTAAATGGTGCGAAAGAATACCAAGGGTCTTTTGCCTATCTCCTACCCTCTGCTCGGTAAAATGGAGCCAATGGGGATATTATTCCAAAATACTGTGGTGTCTTTCTCGGCCGTACAATCACAGTCGACCATCTAGATCCTGCCAAGACCAGCTGATGAGAGTGCGGAGGACCCTGACCGGGAAACCCCCGTATATACACGATCTATGCAATATACTGGAAGACGAGATAGGAACTGAATTCTGCAGCTCGGCTGTGATCTATACCTTTTTTGGAATAAATAGTGCACGCTAATTCCTGCAGCTCGGCTACGGATTTGGTGGATGCGCCACCTGTATTTTAGATAAAGAACATTACCTGTTATATTACCTGTTATGAAATTTATGGTTTCAAGGACGGTAATTCTCCTTGTTAAATACCATGTGGCTAAACTTCTATGTCGCGATCTCTGTCCGTCTCCTCAAGGCCATCAAGATGACAGGTATCAAGGGCAAGACGGGAGTTTCGACATCCCCTTATTTCACGAAGGCCCCTCACGGTATGAAAACTTGGGGCGGGGTCATACTGTCGATTATCTTACTCCTTTGCTGGTATTCTGGCGGGGAGACCGATCTTGTACAAGGCAAATGTGCCGATCACCAGTACAGCGTGGAGATTATCTCTCAAGATCCTCTGATGATATACATCAACGATTTTCTCTCCGAGGGCGAGATATCCTCTCTGCTCAAGCAAGGGTTAGCGTTTGAAATGAAGGAAAAGCATCAATGACCTACTAACAAGATTGATTTCTCTAGAGAATCCCGCTACGAACGCATGTTGACCTACCAAGGAAACTCACTCTCCGACAAAGCCCTGCCCGATGACAGAAAGACATCATTTTCTGCGTTTCTCTCCAAAGATGACCCCGTAGTCACGTGCATCGGGCGACGAGCTCTCGATTTCCATGGAGGAACACAGCGAGCATTGGGCGATTATGGAAATCCGCAACTGGTCAAATACGGAACAGGGCAAAAGAATGATCTTCATGTAGACTGGTGGCTTGAGCCTCAAAACCGCAGTGGACGTCTGTATAACAGAAGAACTACCACTCTGGCGTATCTTGACGATGATTGCACTCAAGGCGAGACGTTCTTTCCGTATATCAATGCCATGAATGATTCCGCGGTCGATGCATTTGGGAACCCCCAGAAGCCTCGATTTTGGACAAACGAGGATGGAAATGGTCTGTACGTGGCACCAAAACGAGGAAATGCCATTTTCTGGGTCAATTTAAAAGCCAATGGACAAGGCGATGAGCGGACTCTCCATGCGGCTTTGCCAGTTGGGACGGGAAGCAAAGTAGCGATGAACTTCTGGCCGCCACAATACTTTTAGCACAGAATGTATAACATGTCTGTCTATAGAGTGAAACTGAGATATTTTGTATTGATTGCTTATCCTTAAATGCCCAGTGACTTGGATTTAAATAAGGATAGATTAGCGTAAGCGGCCAAAATTATTTAAAGCAAAGCCGTCCGCCCTTCTTTCTAGATTGGAGTCCCCGTCCCTCAACCACCCAGCCCAAGACACCATGAATAACTTATCACCACCAAACTGGCTGGCTCCACGAACTATCTGGTCATCAAGCACGGTCAGATGGGGAAGCTTCACTTTTATTGCAGTCATTTCTCTTTTCATGATCGTTCATATTATATCTGACTCCGTTCCGTTGATCTCGAGCAAAGAACCCGAGTCAGACTACGATACTCCTGTCTTAACTTATATCCCACCTATCGGGCTCGGTACATGGCAGCTTCCGAAGGACAAGGTAAAATGATTCTTCAATTCCCCGGAAGCTTCTGCAAGCATTCAGGTCACTTTTACCTGACAACGCTCTAGGCCACGGGAATCGTGAAGCTCGCTCTGGAGAATGGTTATAGGCACATAGATGCAGCGCTCGTTTATGGTATGGATTCGTACATTGTTTTTGAGATCACGCGCTGATCTAAATCTATAGGAAACGAGAAAGAAGTTGGCGCAGGAATTGCCGAGGCAAAAGTGCCACGCTCCTCTTTCTGGGTCACCAGCAAGCTTTGGAACGATGCACACAAACCAGCCGCAGTGCGACCCGCACTAGAAAAGACACTCAGCGACCTCGGGCTGGGCTATTTGGATCTTTATTTAATGCATTGGCCTATTGCATTTAAGCCAGATACTGGCTCAAAAATTGTTCTTGATCATATACCCCTCCTTGAAACGTGGTGGGAGATGGAGACTCTCGTTCGTGATGGCCTCGTGCGACAAATTGGCATCTCCAACTTCAATAAAGCACAAGTGGAGCAACTTCTTCGACATGCTCGGATCCGTCCGACCGTCCATGAGTTTGAGACCCATCCTTTTCTCCAACAGTCGGAATTCGTGGATTGGAATTTGGAACAAGGTCTTCGCGTGATCGCATACTCGCCGCTAGGTAACATGAATCCTATATATGCATCAACCTATAAGCCCCTTCTTGAGGATCCTTTCTTGTTGGAAATGGCTCACAAAAAGGGAATCACCGTTGCGCAGCTTACTCTCGCTTGGAACATGCATCGTGGAGTGATTGTTATTCCCAAGAGCGACCATGGAGAGAGAGTTTTGGAGAACTTTCAAGCTCAGAACGTGCTTTTATCCGAGGGGGAAATCAGAGCTATTGATTCACATGATCTAAAAATGAGGTTCAGTAACCCAACCGAGATGTGGGGAACAGGTCATGAGCTTTATTCTGGTCTAGATGGAGTATCATGGTGATATTGGTAGCTTATGCAGATGAAAGTCTCAACGAGAAGAGGCAAGTTCCTTCAAATACGCCTCAAATGATGGAGCTCTTCCCAGAAGGTCCTTGATTGCCTCTTGTACATCTCCTCTGCCTCCCAGCTCTAGTATTAGTTTTCGGTATCTCATCCCAGTTCCGCTGCTCATAGGATGCGACGCAAATGACGAATACCACAGATCAGCCGCAAGCATCCGCGTGCTATGGCGAGTTCCAGAATTAGCTTAGGAAGCTCCAACTGGAGGAAGAATATAACTTACTAGACGTAGGAATAATAGTTGGCCTCTTGTCCCCACATGTAATGCGATGTAATTGCATACCCATTCCCCCATGAGAAATCATTACTAGGACCACTCAGAAGGGTTGTCTTCTGTAAGAGCGTGCCGTAGCGTTCGGCAAGGTTCATCGAGACTATGCCATCATGCGAGGGCGGATGGTGAATTTGCATGTCAAATTTGCTAAAAGCAACCTGTCGGAGTGTTAAAATCGCTTGATTTACACTCTTTGCTGCAGCAAGGCTCTGAGCTAAGCTTTGCGGCAATTGACGGGGTGGTCTGGAGTCCTGCTGTGAGGTGCAGTTGTCCTCATTTGCATTCTCCAAATGACTGTAGTGACAACTTAGCTCTTGAAGACACTCAGGTACCCAGCACCAATACTCTAGGAACTGGCTTGGTGCCTCGGTGAAATCTGCGACCGTGCGGTGTCCGTGGAATGTCGCATATTTTGATCTTCCGAGGAGGTCGTGAATCCCTACCGTAGTCAATTAGTTAAAAGATCCTTGAATTCTTTCTCATAGAGGGAAAATACCATGACCAAGTTCGTGAAACAAGGTGATGACTTCTCGGTGCTTCAGAAGTACCGGTTTCCCTAGAGATGACTGGGACAAATTGCACACCAAAGCAGTACACACGATAGGAACCGGCTTGTCGGCTGAAGCCATGTAGGTGTAGGTCTAGAATTTGATGTAAGATTGGGGCTTTCAATAACCGTGGGAATGGCCTCCTTACTGGATAGATGTTAAAATTGGCTGCATGGTTATACTTTCCGTCGCGTTGGAAAATGTCCACATACAGAAACCCCAGAAGTTGTAATGACACTTGATCTTTCACGCGAAAGACCCTGACGTCCTTGTGCCAAATTCGACTGGGACCGACATCTTCTATTTCCATTATTGATAGGCCGAATATATGCTCGAAGATGTTTAGCATTTTTCCGACCGTGAATGCTGCCGGGAAGTATTCCGAAATCAGTTGATTGTCAACACTGTATTTCTCACGCAGCAGAATTTCATGATAGTAGTCAAAGTCCCATAAGTAGAAGCGGCCATCAGAACATGCCTTCAAGTGCTGCAAGGTATGGAGCTCCTTCTGTGCCGCGGGAATCAAGTGGCTCGAAAGGCCATCCAGCATTTGATAGATTGCTTCAGGGGACTCCAGCATCTTATTTTTGGCTCTCTGATGTGCAAAGGATTGGAAGCCGAGACTTCTCGCCGCTTCGTCTCGGAGAATCAGAGCTTCTTTAAGAATGCGGGCGTTTTCAGGGAAAGAGTTTTGATTTCCAAGGAAGAGATCTCTCCGGGTGCTACTGTCATGGCATTTGGAAATGATGTAGTTGGTCTGTGATTTCTTCAACAAAATGCCCCTATGACCAGTGGAGTTTTGCGGCAGCTTGGATATGTCTTCTGCAGACAAGCCGTCGAGTTCATCTTCATTCTTCCAAAGGAAGCCAGGGTCTGCACCGAGATTTTCCATAAAGGCACTCTGCAGCTCAACGAGCCTATCCGAGACCTCGCAAAACCGGCCTTTTGCGCTACTCTCCAGACCAACTCCATTATTCCAGAACAACGAATGGATGTGCTCAAGATATTTCTTGTCCTCTGCAATGATTTGGTCCTCCGAGCACGTGGAGTGTACTGCATGGATCAAAGAAAATAACGATTGATTTCGAAAAAGGTTCAGATAGGCCTTGTTAACAAGATTTGTAGCCGCTGAAGAGGCTTTTCGTATCTCTGGATCAGTAGAGACTGACTGAAACAAAGCTATGTATTGGACATTGCCTTTGATCTCATTTTCGATGACTGCGAAGGGAACAACAGTGTTTTCGAAAGAGGCTGCTTCGGGAGAAACCGACCCTATGATGTCTTTCACAGCCTCCTGAGCATAGTAGACCAGCTGGGATGATGTCTCTGCTAGCTGAGATGGCGTAATGTTGAAGAGAGGGGGGTCCTCAATAGACGCGTCCATCGTTGGACCGGAGTTATCTCAGAGAGATCAGAAATGGGAAGACGCGAATAGATCTCACTTCAGTATCTGTTTGTGTCACACTCGGCTAATCGGATGAAAAAAAGAAACATTCAAGCCTAGAAACTTGGAGATAACGAAGCTGAGGAGAAAAAGAGAGGCTCCTCTTCTACTAGAACTATCGCGACCGCGCTAGTCCTAGTCCGGTATCTCCGCAGGTCTCTCTGCAGACATATACTTGAACATATACAGAGCATATGATAAACTAGTTTCGGGTGACTCCCTTCACAAATTTCTAGAATAATAAGTGCCTGAGGATTAAGGAGGACCAGACTTGTCCAACTTTCCCAAATCTGCGAAACTGTTCAGTCCTGTAATCTCGTTCTGTATGGTATTCCCAGCCTGATACAAGCTCTGTTACCATCTGCAATACAAGCCACAACTTGGGGGCGGGAACGGCACGCCACGTTGAGACGTCGGATAGTGCCGTAGCGTTATGCATAAGCAGCACTAAAGTTCCTCCGATTGATGGGAAAGAATAATATAAGGCTCGGCGTAACTGGACCCCTAGCCGTTGCGGAGATGATCCACTGTGTAGATAAAGGACGTTTACCCGCTCAACAGCCTAATATACTGGCGGGAAACTCCCAAGAGCCCCCACGGTGCTAGTAGCAGTCCAGGATCCGCCAATCCTCCGCATTGAACTTATAGATTTGGGACCCATACGGGTAATTATACGGGAGCAATGGCCCCTAGTGGTCCTTATTATTTGAGTTTGTGATACACTCCTCAATATAAAGTGAACGTGTCTCGCAAACTATTCCTCGTTAGGAAAAATGGTCAGCAAGCCAAGTCTTGGGTATCTAGCCTGACGCTCTCCGACATGTTGCATCAATGGGGGTCGTCAAGATAAGACTATTCGGCAGCTCGAAGCGAATGGATTGTCAAATTAGTAAATCATAACCGAAATATAATCCATGGTCAAACGCTATTCCTGGCAAGGTGATCTTTGCTCGATAGATGTCCCACAGTCATCTCTGTATTATTGGCGAAGCTAGCGCAGGAAAAAAAATCCAATACATCTTTTCAAGTTCCGTTGAACTCGCGACACATTCTCTCAGGACTGAGTTATTTTTATTCTATCTACTTTCACGGCAAGAGTGTACTCAACCAGACATACTTTACTTTGCCGTAGATATGGTATGTAAAACTTGCCTCGGACTTGGGGCTAGGCTGTTGCTAACTGGCACACAAGAACAAATTCCTTCAGAAAGTTCTGCTTCCTTTAACCGCAGCAACGAGCCCTCTTCACTCGGCTTGGGAGCGATGGGGAAATCCAGCCCAAGTCAACCCCGCGGGAATGACATGTGCTGCAGCAAATTATACAACCGAGATCATTTCTCTTGACCCTTTGGCCATGTATATCAATGGCTTCATGTCAAATGATGAGGTGGCACGTCTAAGGGAATCGGTGTAAGACTACAAGTGTTGAGAATTATTCAAAAAAGCTGAGAGAAGCTGATCAAAATCATAGCGACAAGGAGGGAACCTTAACCCACCATGAAGAAAAATACCCGGATCACAAGGCCCATACATCTCGACGTATCGCTAGCTCCCTTATCCTACCACCGGAAGACCCCATAGTAGAATGTATCGTCAAGCGATCAACCGAATTTGTTGGATTTATTCCCAATGACGGTTTTGAGGCTTTGCAGGTCGTTCGATACCATGTGGACGACAGACACGATCCTCACTACGATTGGTTCCAGGTTCCTCCAAAGTTAGCATCTGGTAAAACGTGCAACCGAGTTGCAAGCTTTTTCGTCTATCTTGGCGATTATCCAGAGGGAGGAGAAACTTGCTTCCACTATCTATACCCTGCTCCACCTGATGCGGACCCCAAAAAGTTCAGCAACATTAACAGCGATGATGGTCTCGGAGTGGCTATCAAACCGATCACTGGGAATGCTATGTTTTGGATGAATATTCATGCAAATAATACTGGAGACAACCGATCGCTTCACTCCGCACTTCCAATCCGATCTGGTGTCAAGTACGGGATGAACATCCTACTGAAAAAGTGCTGGGATTGAACGCAGAAGTTTAGGAGCCGTGTTAGGTAACACCGGGGTCTTTTCTCGGCTGAGGGATAAATCTATGCAGCCCCTCTCGATTGTATGCGGTAGTATGTAGACATCAATACGAATAAGAGCTACCGATTACATGAACCTGTAGCGGCTCCAGTAGCTTATTATGTAGCCACTGTAATGATAAAATCTATAGCTACTGTGGTAGCTCCAGGTTACCAAAGACCAATATGTCACTGAATCCTCTTGGGTAGAAGTACTTGGAGAGACTTGAATGCGCAGGCTGTTTGTATGAAGATTTTACACACTAGTGGAGAAGGTCTAGTGGGGGCGAGTCGTAATCGAAGGGGTCCACGTAGGTTGACTCCGACTTAGGTCAATTTCGGAATAGAATAAATCTCATCGAATGGCAATACTTTTCTCAGATTTATCCCCCTTCCATTTGTTTCTTTACGATTCTGCAAATTGTAAACTGCAAAATTGAAGTTTGAATTATCTCATAATCATTTCTCATCCAATCATTATCCCAAGATATTTTTGGGACGATAAGAATGGGCGCCAAGTCAAGACTATTAATATTCGCTTACACTTTCGCTCTGGTGGCTGTCTTTTTTGCGAGTACGAGACCCTCAAATACGAATGCCCCGGGGTTGAGTTCCTTCGGAACAGTTCAAGCAGTCCAAGCCACCGGCGCCACTGCAACCGTATTTCACTACAAACTACCCAATGGAACTTCTTTCGCGGTGAAAACGTTTCTCAGGAAGAAAAAGGGAATACCAGATGATGCATACCGTGCTAGCGTGCAAAACGAATGGATTATGGTTTCCAAGTTGAGCCATAAAAACGTCCTACCAATACTGGATTTTCTATACCAGGACGGATTATGGCATTCCGTGATGCCGTATATTCCAGTGACCCTCTTTGATCGTACATTGGGAGATGGTAGACCCCTTACTGACCAGGAGGAAGATTTAATCTTTGCTCAGATCGTCGATGGGGTAGCTCACATGCACGAGAGAGGAGTTGCGCATTTGGATCTGAAGCCGAGCAACATTCTTCTCGAAGATGGCAGAAACGTGAAAATCATAGACTTCGGTCATTCGAAACACTTCAAGCTAGTGAAATATGCGAAAGTTCAAGGTCAGCAGCCGTTCCCCTCACTTACGTCTATTTCTGTTTGGCCCCCGTTGCTTCCTGTGCCATGGCGCTAGATGCTAAAATGATTCATATCTGACAGGAAGGCTGGGGACTCCGCCCAACGTTCCATTAGAGGCGTATCGAGCCGTTGAATATAACCCATTTGCAGCAGATGTGTGGGCCGTCGGAATGCTGTACTGCCAATTGAAAATGCCCACTGTTCCCTGGAATCTTGGCCAAGCAGGCACGGATCAATTCGCCATATTTGACCCATCAGCTGCTGATAAATCAATCTTGAAACACGAAGCCCAAGTGCAAGCGACAATAGAGATGCTGGGGCGGCATCTACCCGAATTTTCCCGGCATTTGATTCTTGGGATGCTGCGTGCCAATCCCGATCAGCGGATCAGCATGGAGACAGCACGCTCAACAGGATGGATCCAGGAGATACTGAATTCCCAGAGCGAGAGAATCTGAAAATAGCTTTTTTCTGATGCGTGTTTCATTCACCGGTTATTAGTAGTGTTCAGAAGCTGTGGCAAGTGCCTATCGTCAATAAAAATGATACTTTGAAATAAAATCACGAAAATAACTTTGGAATTATAATTTTTCCTCTAAATGTTTTGATCGTAGAAATTTCGAGGGCATTGTGATTTTGATGATATGTAACTCCTGATCATGCTTGCCAGTGACCATACACGCGGCTCTGCCCGCAACAGGTTTTTATATTCTGAGGCATTACTCCTCTGTCTTGAACTCTCTATCTTCTTTGGACTCGTAAGGTCCAATGATAGGTGTTCCTTTGTAATGCTTAGTCCATACATTCATTCCATATTTGACACCAGAGTGAACAGGTAACCCAGAGTGGAATGTCTTATCATTTCCGGTTCCGTTGCTTGGATGGAGGTTCATCCAAAACAGTGCGTTGCCCTTCACTGGTTTGACTAAAAGTCCTTGCCCATTGGAAGATATGGCATATTTTTTGGGGTCTGCTTTCAAGGAAGCACCCTGAACGAATGGGAAGTAGGTTTCGCCGCCTGTGGAATTGCCGCCAATATATGTGAAAAAGCTTCCAAGGCGATTATACTCTTCTCCTGCATCGCCAGGGCTACGGCTGACCTTTGGGTTAAACAGCCAGTCACTATGGAGATTATACTCCTCTCCTGGGTAGTAGCGAACAAGTTGGAGTCTTTCATGAGCTTTGTGCTCCACGAAGCCTAGGAAGTCAAGCGCTCGCTGTCCAATGCACTGGCAGATAGGATCTTCGTATGGTAGGAAAGCACTTGAAGAGGATCGGTAGGGCTTATCCACTGCCCGGACTTGATCATTGTCAAATAGCTGAGAATCTTGGAAAAGTGGTGATCTACCGAGAAAGTCAAGTTAATATTTTCACTTCAGGAAAATCAAGGACATTGGTTCCGCGTACCCTAATTTCATGAGATAATCAATCTCTTTATCGCCGACGAAGTTATTGATATAGACAATCAGAGGATCAACGGAAAGAACCTCTGTTGTAAACTTTCTTTCCTCGCATACCAGGGTGTTGATTTCCTCGGGCTTCCAGGCCGTCTGAGTTCCGAAGGCAATAAGTAGCGGTAAGGCCAAGATAAGGATGGTTCGATTTAGCATGCCCTGTGGTTTTAATAATATCAGTAATTGAACAAAGACGTTTTTGAACGAGGAAGAGCCAGATACCATGTCGATAAACAAAATTGGTAAAGTACTTCGCAGATTCCTTCGTGGAAGATTGAAGTGAGCTCATCAAGCTTGGAATAAAAGGCAATCCGAGATAACGTAATCTGCAAGTCTCCGTTGAAATCGACCAGATAGCGAAAGTATTCTGTATCAGAGGCCTGATCTAGGTAAGCGAGAATCCCAGACTTCGAATTAACTCCGCTGGGATTCAGCCCCACTGACCGGGATTTGTCTCCATGGCCAAGATTAGGTAGTCGGCAACTGAGCGATAACATATTACCTTTTCAAAAACAAAAATAGAAAAATTCCTACGGAGGAAGCGTACCACAAATCCCGAATTCCTTTGATATCTGCACCAAAAGTACCCCTTAACTAATTGGTCTTCTGTGGATCAAACAAGAGGCTCGAGCTCAGATCCTTTCATACATGTCGATACGACGTGTATCAGCAATTCAATACACTATACAGAAATTACAAAACACATCTATGTCCGAATGAATAGCCAAAGTAGGATGATAGACACAGGTCAATTGAAGGTGTGGCCCGCGATATTCAAATTGTGCATTCGAAGGGAAGTTAGTTGGCAAGCCCCTCACCTGGGGACATAAATACCCAAGCAGGTATCCCTGCTTTCCTCTCAATTATTCTCAAGCCAATATCTCTTCTCCTATTACGAGAACCCAACTTCCCATTTGTCAAAATGAAGGTTACATTTGCTCTTCTCGCTGTCACCAGCTTCCTCGGTGCTGCCAATGCTGTTGCCGTTGCCAATGCGGTCCCAGTCACTCAGCCCGAGGTTGTTGACGTTGCTGACATGAAGCTGCGCCTTCGTGGCACCAGCCCTCGTGGGTAAACCCAATCCTATGCAAAATATTTCTTTACTCATGAGATTAGCTCCTCCTTCTCCTGCTAAGCGGGAGTACGAGACTGCAAACTCCCCCGAGGTGGTTGATGTTGCCGATATGAAGCTGCGTCTCCGTGGCACTAGCCCTCGTGAGTAAATTTCCTGAAGATGGCCTTTTCATATCTAATGTAACTAGCTCCTCCATCTCCTGCCAAGCGTGAGTACGAGATTGCCGAGGAGCCTCCCGTCGTCGATGTCACCGACATGAAGCTCCGCATGCGTGGTGCGGCTCCTCGTAAGTGTCCCTTTTCTTCCAGCTAAGTATCATCTCTAATGTTATCCAGCTCCTCCCTCTCCCGCCAAGCGTGAGTACGATGCTTAAGCATCTCTCTTCTGGTAAGATTTCTACGAGTCATCTTATCTACTAAAATATACTGACAATTCTCGCCGATAAGCGTCGAAGATTAGCATTGAATCTTCATGCATGCGTTGTATCGGGGAACGGGAAACGGGGGCGGCAGTTGATCAGCGCTTCAATATTAAAGAAAGGGGATGAGAAAAGGCAGACCTAGTTTCTAGACTTCCAGGCGCGATATATATATTTAAATCCCTGGATTAATACAATCAAACAATTTAGGGCTGGCAGAGACACTATCTTGACTGACGCACGTATGCTTTGGCCAGCTAGAAAGTATTTAAGGGACATGATCCCCTCCCTTCCTGCTCATCTCCATTCTTTTACTCCTTTGCACCGCAAACATTTGTCTTTTTACAAAATAAAATGTCGCCACTTTCCGGGTCAGAGCAGTTTAGGATGACCCTTCTTGGCCTCGTGGCCAACTTAGGAATGGGTCTACTAAAGATGACTGGTGGTTCTTTTCTTCACAGTCAGGCTCTGACAGCTGATGGCTTTCATTCGCTTGCCGACTCCATTACTGACCTTACGGCAATGGTTACTCTGCATTTGGACTCTTCGGGAATCACCCGTAGATACATGTCTCCGTCGATGAAAACCGAGGATGTGGGTGCCATTGTGATAGCATCGATGGTATTAGCCGGGGGAGTTGCTCTGGGAAAGGAAGCTTTCTCGCCAGGGCATGGTCACTCCCATTTGGCAAGTCCACATGCCGTTTGGTTCTGTCTTGGCTCCATAGTTATGAAGGAAATCCTTTACGCTAAGAGTGAGTCGCCCCTCTGGCACAATAATATCGCTCGTTCCTTCAAGCTTATCAGTAAACAGCTATGGAGGTCGCAAATAGGATTGAGTCATCTGCACTCTCTGCAAGTGCCGCACACCATCGCTTGGATTCCTTCACCAGTATAGTGGCCTTAATTTCAATCATGGCCGCGTGGCTTTACCCTGGCACGCAAATGATCGATCTAATTTGTTGCGGAATCCTGTCCATGGCTGTGATCAAGGAATCTGTGGGGATCATTTGCACAAGCTCGATGAACATTTTGCTTGGTACGAAGAAGCAAAAGCACGCACATCAGCACTAGCTTATCTGAAGTGGGTTCCAGTAATGAAACCTGGAGATTAGGGTCCTCCCGGGACTGGGGCTGTACGTATGGCGGGATTCCACCACTCGTTCCGTCGCATTAAAGCCCCCTCTGCAAAGACTTGTTTCAGACCCACAGGGCAACATACATGTAAATAACGACGTTATCAATTACATGCTAGTATAAAGTAAAATTATTGCCCAAAGTTCTTCACCATTAGATTACTAGCAAAATGACATCGCTGCCATACCTGAGACCTATCCTCATCACGGTGACTAGTCTATCCATAATCAGCATTACTGTTTTCTTCTTCTTAGTTCAGCTCGCGCAGATCTTTACGCCGATTGAACTGAAATCCTCAACAGGCTCTTCAGCAAAGCCTGAAGTCTTTCACATAACCGCTCCACGGGAAAACGTTTGGTCAGATTTGACAAACACTGAGGTTGTTACCGTTCTGGGTTATGTGCACTCTGCTGCGCCCGATTTCAACCTTACGGCAGCTTTGAATGCTACCCTCTGGAATGATTTTATAGTTGGAACAGAAGTCATTCGCCCCAGTAAAAAGGCTGCGTTGAGCTATATTACTGGAGAGGCTGAGAGCCCGCCTCCAAGATATGCTAAAATAGCTATCCATCGAGGTACCGAGTCAGAAGTTTTTTGGGACGAATATTCTGTGGGCCCTTTGCCAATTTCTGGCGATACTAAGATTACACCGTTCAATTACGAGCATCGCACCGATTTAGAGCATGCCAGAAACTTGGTCCCAGATGCCAGATCTTATAAAGAATGGCCTTATCTGATTGCTGAGCAGGTTTCCGACATTACACAGGATCTGCTGGATGCTACCGTCAATATCGGCGACAAAAATGACCCAGGCGGACTGGAGCTCAGTTTCCGCGACCCTTGGGTTGAAGATGGGCATATCATGCGATGGTGCAGCTTCCTGAGGGCAGGCACTCGGAATGAAGCAGGCACTATTCTACCCCAGGGTCTGTATGTCAAATTGGACACTACTGGTAGAGACCCGGGGAATTGGAAAATTCTTGCATGGTTCTACAATGGCCAAATGTACGCTTCTACAGAAGAATTCCGAGCCGCTTGGCAATCACCTGGCTTTGAAAAATTACCTGTTAATTACGACGGAGACTGGACTGCCATCGAGGACTTCTCAACAGAGGTCCCGGATCGAGACAAGCCAGCACCTATTATGATCCATCCAGGGAATCCAAGATATCAGATCGATCCAGAAGCTCGATATGTCTCGTGGATGGGATTCACCTTCTACTGGTCGTTTAGCCAATCGAGTGGTGTCACTCTTTTTGATGTTCGCTTTAAGGGAGATAGAATCTTGTATGAGCTGGGACTTCAAGAAGCGATGTCGCTTTATGCCGGGAATGACCCTTTACAAGGTGCCTTGGCGTATTTTGACAGTTTCTTTGGCATGGGACGTGCGATGTTTGAACTTGTCCCAGGTAAGGTTTTTCGGGCCCCAGTATTTCGGTTGTGGCGACTAATTGTTAGTAGGTTATGATTGCCCTGTCTATGCAACTTACTTTAACACTACCATCTATGATGCCGAGCGGACGCAAGTGCGAAAGAACACTATTTGTTTGTTTGAATATACCGCGGATTACCCCTTGCAGCGGCATTCAACCTCGTTCTATGTCACTGTATCACGGAATAACTACCTCGTCCTGCGCACTGTTGCGGTCGTGGGAAACTACGATTATACGGTGGACTATATCTTTTACCTTGACGGCGCCATTGAGATCAAAATACGTGCAAGTGGCTATATTCAAGGTGCTTACTTCGAACCCGGAAAAAGTCAGGACTATGGGTTCCGAGTACATGATGCTTTCGCAACAAGCATGCACGACCACATCATCAACTTCAAAGCTGACCTTGATATCCTGGAGTCGAAAAACACCCTAATGAAAATTGATATTGAGCCAGTGACAAGATCATATCCATGGCTGGAAGGTAAAGCGATGAACACGATGAACCTTAAGAAAAGCCCAATGGAGAATGAAACAGGCTTGAATTGGCCTGGTAACTCAGCATCAATGTATGTCGTGGGGAATAATGGATCGGAGAACAGTTGGGGGGAGACAAGAGGGTACCGACTCATGCCAGGATCAGGCATAGGCACACCGGTCTTTTTGATCCAAGAGCAGTCACAACCTCTTGGCAAATCTGCTTTATGGGGAACAAAGTCTCTATGGGTAACAAAACATAAGGAGAGTGAATCTCGGAGTGCCAGTCCCCGCAATGCGTTGAATAGAGAGGAGCCATTGGTTGATTTCAATCAGTATATGGACGAGGAAAATATTGAAGACGAAGATCTGTAAGCGATAATCATTTCGTTGTCATCGGACATATGCTAATGAACCATAGTGTCATATGGTTTAACCTTGGAGGACACCACGTTCCGCATTCTGGGGACATTCCTAACACTCTCCAACATACGAGCGCAAGCTCAATCATATTGGCCCCCTTCAATTTCCACGACCGAGACGCTAGTCGCAAAAGTTCACAGGGCGTACGCGTTGACTTTGCAGACGAAAAGAGTAATGCAGAAACCAAATTCTTCGGCCATCATTATGAGGAATTGGACCTGGAACGGACAGATTTTTTACCCAATCTGACTGCATATGGAACAGAGGAACGTCAAGTGAGGAAATTTCCCTACACTGTAAATAATCTGTCCCTGTGAGCCTCTCAAATTTTGACGTATACATACTTTGTCGGAGAGTCAGTTTAATTCAAATGGTGATCATGACTGAATAAACTTGTAACTTTCTGCGCTCGCTGTGCTGAGCCTGGTATAGTTAGATCCTGCCAGTCGGGTGAACAAAAATTTAGGTTAAGCCGGACAAAACGAGAGCCTGAATTCCCCAATTCCCCTTTTTATTCTACATCTACCTTTCAAACTATTCATTAAAATAAACTCGACTGAAAGAAAGACAACATTATCGCCTTTTTGAAACCTAATCCAGTAACAATGACTATTTTGTTCGTCATCGGGGCTATTATTTTCTTCTTCACTCAGATAGCTTAGGCTTTTACATTCACACTAGTTGGAGCGAGGCTACTAGGCCATTGACACAGCATAAATCCTCTCAAATTAGTGCGCCACGAGTGAACTTGCATTCCATGAAGGTATTGAGTACGGTGCGCTGTTTTACAACGACGGGTCACATGACCGTCCCCTTTGCGTTCTCCGGACCCTCAGAATTCGGTGTGGAACTACTCATCCTCCACGGTGCGCTTCATCTTGAATGGCTTTGGACCTTCTTTCTCTCTTCCCTCGTAATGGAACCAGAGTTGTCTGTGTCAAATTCACACACGAATATCAGGCACCGGAAACCGCAGAAAAGGAAGAGAACTGTCATCTCTTGTACCGAATGCCATAGGCGCAAGCAGAAGGTAGGAATTCCAATGAAATGCGTGGCAATGATTGACTCACGTTAAATAGTGCGATCGCAAATATCCATGCTGTAACTGCGTTAAAAGAGAAGCACAGGTATGTATAATATAGAACGAAAGATCGGCCTAGCACTGACTAGCGACTACAGACTCTGTGCCATTATGATACTGGATCGCGGGGCTCCCAAGCTACCCGAAGCCGTTCCGGTGAGAGCGCCGTTATAGGGTTAAACAGTGGCACGAACTTGAACTATGTTCACCAACCAGCTGAAATACCCGTCGAGCGGCCGAGCGAGTTCCAAAATGAAATGCGAGACTTTGGATACGCTAGCCAGGGCGGCTACAACTCTATGAACCTGGTACGCGTCGCTCATCTCCATGGAGAGCAACCCGCCGAATTAGAAAATCCTGCCGAAGCGAATAAAACCGCTCTCAGAAGTCAAATGAGCCGTCGTTATAAGGAAATAGTCCGTCGACTTCCTTCACAAGTTTGTATCGATCTCTTGGTCCGGACTTTCTTCTCCGAGATCAATTGGCAGTATGACTTACTTGATGAGGGGTCTTTTCATGAACAGCTTTCCGCATGGAAAAATATCACATATCTTGACCTTCAAGCAGGTTTCGAAACAATAGCACTTGATATCGTCGTGTTTCCGGCATTGCTTTTTCAAGTTCTTGCACAGGCCCTGCTTTTCCACCCCAATGATGAAACGATCAATTCTTTAATTAACATTGCTCACATGACTTTTCATGATCTCGGAGGCGAATACAGCGATGCAGGTGCTGACTTGCTCGCACTGCTGGGAAAAGAAGATATCACAATCGCCATGGTACAATCTGGGTTGCTACGAGCCTCTTTCTTGAAAAGTAGCGGCAAGGTGATTGACGCCTGGCATGTTCTTGGGGCAACAATTCGCGATGCGCAAGAGATTGGCTTACATACTGGACGGGCTTCATCTGGTCGGAACCCAGTAGACACAAATGACAAGAGCAGTGTCGGTCTCGTGGGCCACAAGGTTTGGGTTGTCTTGCATACTTGGGACATTCACATGGCTGTCGTTCTCGGGCGACCGATCGCCACTAATATGCAAATGGATCACTTCGCCCACACGATAGAAGATGAGGGACAGCGTCGGGATTTGTTCTCACACTGGCAAACCGAGACCGACCCTCCTCGGCCATTCGATATTATTCTCGCCGGATATAATGTGGCCTATCGATATTTCAAGGACATTCGCCAATTGGAAATTAATGGCGCGAGCTCACAAGACTATCCAGTTGTTGAAAGTCTCGGCGCTGCTATAAGAAAGAACCTAGAACTCTTGCCCTCTTGGTGTCGTCTGGAAAGCCCAGACACAAAATTTGATCGACTACACGAGTGCCAATGGCTATCCGTTGCTCGGTATGGGCTTTCATCACTTATTCACTTTGTTATTCTCGCACTTCATCGGCCTTTCATATTTTCCGTTGCCAGCAGTCGCACAGAAGCCTTGAGAGCCGGGATATCCATTCTGCGTGCGCAAGAGCGGCTTTTTGACATGTCGGAGCCACGCCAACGCAAAGTTTTCAACCCAGTCTACGCTTCTTTCGATGCCATTATCCTCATCACAGCTGTCTATATTGCATTTCCAAATACGGACCTTGGACAACGGACCGAGTGTATTGAAGTTGTGGAAAAAGGCATGGAAAGACTAGGCATAATCGGGCAATCAAATTCCATGGCAAGATCGGCACATGGCATTGTGTGTGGGTTATACTCTCGCTTGAGGCGGCGGCTTGGCATCTCCGAGCCCGCTACATCCTCGACAAACCCAACTGCCAGTGATGCAGAAGTCGGTCATGAGACACCATTGGAACTTTATTTTGACACCGTGTTACCTCCGCGTCCTATTCACGATCTATACTATGATCATCTTTCAATGGTACCGTTACCATTCACAAATGCGCCAGAAAACTTTCCTCTGGATCCTCTCATTACAAATCCTACAAATAGGGCGGATTTTGAAGGCGATTTCTCCGATGCCAGCTTTTGGAGTTTGATGAATGACCTTAATAATTGAAAGACACATTATATCTAATTACACCCTATTTAATCTCAGCAAACCAAGCTGCAATATCCCCAACGTTGTGGTCAACGGCATCCGGCTTGTCGTAGTGCTCGAAGTGAGAAACCTCGTTGTTCCAGATCAATTTCTTCTGGCTCGTGGGAATGGAATCGAAATGACGCTTTGCAGCTGCCGCATTCATACAGTTGTCACCATGAATCAACAATGCTGGCTTATCGAGTTTCGCCACGCCGGACACAGTCGAGTAATCGAAATGCTCCAAATCACTCATCACTGCATATCGGTTCTCAAATCCCTTCAGTGTCCACGGCCCATACCAGGACCAGACGACTGGCCCTGGAAGACCGGCCAGCGACCCGGTTTCAGGGTCAGCAGGCTTTGGGTCAACAAGTGGCTGGTACACCACTTCCCCAGTCTTGTCGTATACTTCCCGGGCCTCTTTAGCTCGTTCGAGGCGCGCTTTGTACAGGGCTTCTCCCTGTTCGGGAGTGGGCATATTCATTGACGCGATATCCGCGCCAGGTGTCCATGCAACACATCCCGCGCAGATCATGTAGATATCCGTCTCATGGTCGCGGAAATACCCAGAGACTGAGGCCACACCAGCCACCCGATCATCATAAGATGCTACGTCCAGAGATTCAGGACCACCCTGACAGATGCCGACTAAGAACAGCCGAGCTGGATCGACATCCCCACGCGACAACATATAGTCAATTCCCGCGACCATATCCTCATTCTTCATCTTTGGGTTTTCTTGTCGCCGGGGCTCGCCGGTGCTCTCGCCAACGGTGCGCGGGTCGAAGATTAGAGCCGCGTATCCTTCATCTGCGAGACGTGTTGCGTATTGCAGCGGCGCTTGTTCTTTGATGAAAGAATACGGGCCAGTTACCACGACACCGGGTGGCTTCGTGGCATTGGAGGGATAGAAGAGAATTCCGGCGACAGTTTCTCCATGAGAGGAATACTTGACTTTTTCGGTGGTATATTGACCGTGGCAAGGCATTCTGAAGGATTCAATGGATTATGATGGTTAGAGACGAGCTTTGACCGAATATGCTGTTGTTTTCCATGATAGCTCACCTGGCCTTAAATAGCCCAAAGTAATCGGCGTTAAGCTGTGATCATGCATCCGCCGATGCAGTGATGGTCATAGATCCGCGCAGAGCATCTCCGGTTCGTCACAAAAGCGGGCCCAACCGATCTTAACGCCGATAGACCCACTGAAGGTGAAGCTGAGAGAGCTTACCAGTGTCTACTAGGACGTCTATCTTTCCCAGCGAGGAATTGCAAGAGCGCAACGGCTTGATTCGTTTTTTTTAAACGCTGTTCAATTATGTACTATAGGTACGGAGTAGGGGATCTGTACCTACTCACCCAGAAAACAGTGTCACGCGACCGTGCAGGCCTACAGCAGCGACCCTTATGAATTGATTGCTCCGCTTCGCTCCGCAAATGAAAGGCATATGAATGACTTGACCTTTTTTAAAAGGCTCAAAATGCTATCGCCGAAAATATGGGTCTCCGGTCGTTACACAAAAATTAGACATCCCACGCTTCTCAGCGACATTTAATGGGCTCATCGGCGATAAGTATCGGCGATTTAAAGTCGCAGCGGATACCGCTTAGTTACTTGATTTTGTGACGTAAACGAGAATCATCACCTGGGAAGATCAAGATATCCGCGAAGCTATAAATTGCAGATCACAATTGAGAACTTCCCATTGTTCATACTTTTATTCCGTCGATCAAAAATAAAAATGCCGTCCCCCACCAACCAATTGATCTTGATCAGCGGCGCCTCCGGGTTTGTCGCTTCTACCGTGATCAGCATTTTCCTGCAACAAGGATACAAAGTCCGAGGCACTGTTCGTTCTCAGGAAACCGCTGAAAAGGTTGCCCAGTTGCATCCTGGATTCGAGAATCAACTTTCATTCGCAGTGGTCAAAGATGTCGCCGCAGACGGTGCGTTTGATGAGGCAGTCAAAGATGTAGATGGGGTAAGACCCCATCACCCAAGAGGAACCTTGGAATAATCTGCTAAATTGTTTTAGGTCATTCATATTGCGTCGCCTTTCCAGCTGGCTGTCGAAGACTGCGAGCGCGATCTTCTTCTCCCAGCTATCCATGGTACAACCTCCATTCTCCGAGCCGTCAAGGCAAATGCACCAAAGGTCCGCCGAGTAGTTATTACTTCCTCCTTTGCGTCAATTATAGATATGAGTCATGGTGCTCGTCCTGGCTACGTTTATACTGAAAAGGACTGGAACCCCGTGACATTTGATGAAGCAAAGAGCGCGGACTCCACCACGGCTTATTGTGCAAGCAAAACCCTCGCAGAGAAAGCTGCCTTCGATTTTGTCGCAAACGAGAAGCCCCAGTTCAACGTTACCACCATTTGCCCTCCAATGATATACGGACCGCTTTCACATGGCGTCAGCGACATGTCCAAGCTAAACACCAGCGCGGCAGACTTCTATCGCCTAATGAATGGAACTTCCAAAGAAGTCCCTGCGACGGGTTTCTTCGCTTTTGTAGATGTCCGGGACGTCGCACAGGCACATTTCCGCGCTTATGAATCCGAAAAGGCTGCGGGCCAGCGCTACCTGACAGCCGGAGGAACCTACACTTATCAAGCAATGACAGAGATTCTTCTTAAGAAATTGCCAAAGCTTGCGGACCGCATCCCCAAGGCTCAAGCGGGTTCCATCGACCCTGAGTCTTATAAAGTGTCATCTCAAAAAGCTGAAACTGAACTGGGCATTCAATTCCGACCGCTGGAGCAAGTGACAATCGATACAGCCGAGAGCTTGCTACAAATAGAGCGCAAGATTAGTGGGGTCTGAAAATAAACATCTTGCCCTCAAACGATAGGTGGAGACTGAAATTGATGCTTCGGTAGTCGCCAATCAATTTACATCGCGAACTGCATGGTTTTACTTGGACGGTACGCAATGCGACTTGGTATCACAGTTAGGAAATACAAAATGTTCACTCGCACGAGGAAATGTCTAGTCTACTGTAAATTTTAATCTCCAGCAAGGCGATTAACCTGTCCTAGATGTCGCAAAACTATCAACTATTTATATGTAAAGTGGTACCCGTACCTTGAATGCACCACTCGCGAGGCCACCGAGGGAGTGGTGCATTCAAGGTACGGGTATACTCTATAGGTCCAAGGTGGGCTCAACTAGATAACATTCTTCTCGGTCGGCTTCAAGCCCCTTAGTCCCCTAGGTATCACTCAAAGCCTTGCATAGACCACGTGCTACAGATTATCGCGTGGCTTCTTTTGTCTTACGTAGAAGATCAAGAAAGAAAAGTGGCGGGGGCTGAAAGAAGGTCAGTTGCGGATCATCGGCAGATTGCAGTTATTCGGATCTATTTGATATGACCCCACCTCAAAGTCACACTAAATGCTCTGGCATTCTGTCCTGATATGAAGATTGTACCGTGGCAGCCTTTTGGTAGGAATGAGATATGAAACAAGAAGTCTGCTTCTACCAGAATTAACATCACTAATCAAAGATTTTGGGACGCACACCAAGGGTTACTTTAGCGTCTGGGCAGAGGCTGACCAGCCCGGGAGCGAAAATAACGCATCAGGAGTTAATTATATCTTGGCTATGGGGGACGACCATATCGAACTCCGCGCTCATGGTCTGGGCGTCGTATTTCCGTCACTCCGCCCCCGGCTATGGGAGGTCGCGTTTAGCCGGCGATAATCTGATAACGCCGGCTCTGGCGAAGCTAAAGCTACCATCATTTGATCTCATATAGCTGGGATATCAGGTATAAATACTTCGAAAAGTGGGCTTCATAAAATCAACTCCTCAAATATTCTTTATTACTGGACAATACTACCACAATGGGTCTAATCGAAGTTCCTGACCGCGCTCCCAGCTTTGTACCAGTCAAAGCTGGCGAGGTGTTTCAGCTAGGAGGCTCTAGGATACGAATTCTAGAAGATGGATCCAATACAGGTCTGTCTTTAAAAAAAAGCCAGAAGTCATAACATGTAGACTTCTAAACTAATTCTGATGTCTAGACAATCGGTTAAGCAGCTTTGAGATTACACTTGCGCCAAATACTGCTGGTCCTCCGCCGCACTGGCATGAGATGCATGATGAGAGCTTCCTTGTAACTAAAGGAACAGTTCGATTCCATGTTCCGGGCAAGCCCGATATTGATGCTCAGCTCGGAGACTACATTGTTCTTCCAACCAGAAGCCCACATACATTTTCCAATCCGACGGATGAAGAAGTAAGATTTTTCTGCACTTGCTCTCCATCATTCTATGTGAACTACTTTAAGCTACTGGGTATATTTATTAAGCAGGGCACTATGTCGAGAGACAAGAATGTGGAAGCGATGGCTTATTTCGCAACAATACCAGTCCCTGAGGCTTGATTCTTGATTGGAATTTGGTTTGCATTGGCTTCGATTTATATTTTCAATGTAAAACACAGTGTACATCATGAAATGACCAGTCCATTGTCACTTTTTCGACCCATGAAACTCTAAAAAAGAGGATCCGTAAGAGTCAGACCCTGTCGAATTCTCAATCAGCACCACATTTACCTGAGTCAGGCAGTAGGTCCAAGCACTTGAGTGCCGAAAGCCTGGTGCCAGGTTGGATACTCCGTAGGTGGACACCGCAACAGAGTGGCGACACTTCCTTGTTCCCCAGCAAATAATCAAAATTACCCCTCCTCCTGCCCCTACACCTATTTCTACCACCAACAAGAAAGCGAATTTCCCAGCTAGTGGGGCTTGCGGCTCTTAGCTCGGAATGATTTGCCTCTTATCAATTTACCCGACTTCCGATATTCCCACGCTTTGCTCAGTGGCAGCTCCCCCCCTTGGATAGAACTCATATCACTGAGATCAAATATTTTTAGTTAGCAGACTCTGTGTAAAGATTTTTTCGGTTGAAATATGCCGATGAACGTGTCTTCAACTTTTGGGTCATCATGCCATCGAATTACTTGATTACAGCCGGCACGTTTTAGCGGGATTACTAGTGCTCCTTCGGACAACTAGTGACGTGGCAATAAAATGCTGCAGGGCATTTTCCAATTACGGATATCTAAGCAGGGGCATTTCAAGCCATAGATAACGGCTAGTAAAGAGCCTCCTGTCTTATATAGAGGGGCAATACCCCACCATTCATCGATGTCCACTGCTATTTCGCTTCATTTCTTTTTTGACGTTCAAATAAGTACAAAGAAGTTCAGTGCCAAATATGGGCTCTTGTGTATGTGAGACTATGTCAAGGGGGACGTACCGCTAATACGATGTAGGAAAGCTGTGGTGAGCCCATCACCAGGGGAAACCAGTGTGTGAGATGCTCAGGCCGGGGTTATTCGTCTACGGAGGCCTCTATTTCCGGGAAAGTGATGACTAGCAGACAAAAGCTGATGTAAGTGCTCGTTCAACTATTATATACCTTCGCTGGACGGTCCTGCTCTCCTGCCCTTCATATGGCCATTAGAAACTCTCTGACTTGTCTGCCCACAGGTCTAATGAAACAAATGTCAAAAAACAGCAGATCAGATACACTGCATTCGCTTAGAACATTTTCTCCATCAACAATGCCTGCTTCTCGATTGTCTCGTGTGTCAATTCATGGTCCGGTCCATAGCAGACTGATCGTCCCTGTATCAGCTCCATGTAACATGACATAGCATCTTCATATTGATTATTCGAAATCAAAGCCTCTGCTTTCCTATCAAGAATACGAAGGCGAAAGGGATCAGTCGGTGAGAACCGCTTTGCTATTCCATCTTGGGCACATTCGTAAGAGCCGACTGCTTTGCTGTACAGTCCTTGTGCCATATAGACATCCCCCATACCATCGAGGGTGTAGAAATATTCAAAAGATAGGTGACCATTCTTCGCAGCGGCTTCGCATCCTGTCTTCACTTTTTCATAGGACTGCAGGGCAAGCTCATATTGCCCAATTTGTTTATATGACTCGCCTATTTGGTGCAGTGTATCCAGCGTAAATCGATTATGCTCTCCTAGTCGCTTTTCTTGCAGTGAATGTATCTGCTTGAGAAGCTCCAAGGCTTCTTCATCCCGTCCTATTTTGCTTAGACAGGTGGACTTGTCGCTCACTGCTTGCAGGGTCTCGTGGTGGTGCTTGCCGATGGCCTTTTCCAACCTCGGAATTGATTCGTCGTATATATTTAGAGCATGTTCATAAAGCTTAAGACCGACATAAGCACTCGCCATCGTTATCTGAGATTTTATCGTCAAGACATGGTCATCGCCAAATACTTGCTTCCAACCCGCAAGTGCCTTATCGTAGTATGTTAGAGCGTCTTCGTATTTCTCTTGATCTGAAAGTATTGCTCCAATATTGCTGTGGGCTCTGATGAAGAATTCGCTTCTGGCATCGCTGGAATAGCGCCGGATGAAAACTTGGAAGCTTTGAAATGCAGTGTCATATTCCCCCATATGGTAATTTTCCGATGCAATGTTGAACTGAATCTCGGAAAGTCGAGCATGGCTGCCATCAAAAGATAGTTCGATGAGCTGTACTCCTTCTTGATACCGTTCAATGGCCCTCTGGTGCTCCCCTCGTTTCCCCTCTAGAGTGCCTAACCGGAATAGACATTTAAGTCTCTCTTCAAGTGTGTCGCTTTGCAAGTTGTAATATCCATAGCAAGCATTTAGCGGCGTTTCAGCCTCCCAACAATCGCAACTGTGAATAAAATAGACAGCTAGCTTGTATTGGATCTTAGCGCATGCTTGAAGAAGGTCGTCGAATTTTTCGGCGTGTGAGAGGACTGCTGAAGCGTGTGGCACCATGTGATTCCAAATAAGGAAATCTTCTTCCTCTGTCAAAGGAAAACATTCGTCGATCGCGTTTAGAGCCATTATCAATACTGATTTGTCTTGAATGGTGCTTCGGACCCAAAGGCTCACAAGGCGATGGATTCTGTAGCAGATTTGGTCGTCAGAAGTATCTGACACCGAGATAAGATCAAATGAAATAAGAGTCGCCAGGGCAGAATCCAAGTCTTCCATGGGGACAAAATGACTCCCTACTGACTTAGCAAGGGCTATTGACTCTGGGATGCTTTGAAAATCCAAAAGAGACATCATTTGAAGCAACAGAGCTGCGCTTGGATTGACTTGCTGGATTTGTTTGAATGTTATTTCCCACGTTGTCATCACAGAGACTTGAACTTTGCTTTGTTGGTTTTCCAGTCGCAGAATTGGACGTTCCAGTAAACCGATTAGGCTCTTTTCTGACGACTGGAACTTCTTCAGATAAGCCTTGACAGTGATGCGCTGCCGTCGGATATAGGCTCCCGCCTGCGAGATTGCCAGTGGCAGGTATCCTATCTGCTCTAGAAGATTATCGGCATCGACAGAGTCTCCTTCTGTGTCGCTGACGCCGCTCATCTTTTTAAATATATTCCGTGCCTCGGAAATACTCATTTCAGGCAGCCTTATGCATGAACCCTCCGATATAATGTTGCCAACAATATCTTGGTTTCGAGATGTTATGAATATCAGGCCTCGGTGGTCAGGTAACACTGCGTTCAAGGCTCTTTCAAACGTATCTGGAACTTCGTCCAAGTTATCCAGTATCAATTTCCAGCTCCCAGACTGATCCGAGTCTAGCCATTGCTTGACAGTTTTCCAAGCCTCTTGCGTTGGGCAATTGTCTTCCAAGATGCCAACAGCTCTGCCTATTGACTTGAAGTCCGCCAGGAAATTTTCGATCGAAGATGCATGTACCCAAAATACATGGTGGTCCTTACGGCTTTGGTGTGCAAAGTCAAGAGCAACTTGTGTTTTTCTTAAGAAATTGGAGAAACGAGAAGTCAACAATGAAAAACTTCTACAGGAAAGTCAGGAATGTCACTCACCCGCTCCCCCCAAGACCAGAAATGCAGAGACGGACCTGCCCCGAGCTCTGTTGTCTGATCAAATCGTTTATCTCTTCATTCGCTTTGTCTCGGGGAACGAAGTTGGGATTCCAGCGTGGAACCAAGAAATGACGCTGGGAGCTCGGGGAAACAGAGAAAGATTTCACTGCCCTCTCTTGCTGGTCCACAAATTCAAGCAACTCCTTCGCAAAGACCGCGGCGGTTATTGCAGCATACGGCTGCCATTGTTTGTTCTTATGAGAATCCGCATAGTCACAGATGCCCCGGATTACCAGGCAAGGGAATGCATCTAGACCTGCTGCTTCCATCTCGAAGCAAAGAACGTCCCCTATCGACCGAGCGATGCTGTCGCGGGTTAAGCCGTGTTTGATGACCTGATTTCCAGATGCAATAGTACCAAAATGAATCTCTGGGGCCTCGGGCAAAGACCGAACGTTCGATCTGGATACAATATTCGCTGCATCGCATCCATTGCAGTCCCTGGAGCCCCCTTGATGGTCGTAGCTTGCATCATAGAGTACATCCTCGGCTGCACCTGGGAATAGCATCTGTCCCACTGTATCCGACCGAGTCGTATATAGATAATTGAGGTAAGAGTCCAGTTCTCTTTTCCCTTTCGCAGTCGCCCAATGCTTTATTCGTAGGCTTTGAACCGCGTTCAACAAAATAGGCGGTGGTTCGTGCCTCGTTCCTGTGCGTGCGAAGATGCCTCCTGCTTCGGTCTTTCCTGAGTCCCACTGTACCACTCCACCATATTGACCCTCTGGTATACCGACGACGACATCTCCAAGTCGCACATCGGCCTTTGGGCTCCATACACCCCCGCCAACACCTACCATGAGACCAAACGCAATGGGGAAGCTGCGGCACATGTCCCTTGATGCTGATGCCGCGGACGCGATTCCTATCTTCCCAGCTGCAAGACATGTAATCACCACATTATGAACACCAATACGTCCAAAAACGTAATTATTGTTGTCACCCGTGGTTTCTATCTTGTCGTATTCTTCATCAAGCACGGCGTGCACTGCTGCCGCCTCGACTGACAGAGCGCAGATGATTCCGATGCGATAGCTCTCTTTTGGCCACGAATTACCAGCCATTATGTGACTCTCTGTTGTTTCCAAAGTCCGGCGAACTCTCTTTACCTGTCGAAGCAAGATTCAGTTTGCTGGCGTTCAGCTCGCTAGAATTTCCTCGGGGCTGAGGCGCTAGGGCGTTGAATCTTACTAGTCGTATTTCACGGCGTTTCAACTATCCACTTTTGCCTCCTCCATTTCGTGTGTTTTCCCAAAATTCGATCAATCATAAATCGACTTGCCCATTGCTCGCGATACGGTAAATGCAGTATGGGGCTTTGCATTCTTCGTCTCAAAGTCCCTTAGAAGCGAGCGCCTACCATTCAAATAGTAGGCTGAGATTGTTACACACCATGGCTTGAACTGCCATCACTCGTTGACTAGAAAAGCAGTCTCCCAAAATTTACCCTTCTTTGGATAAAGCTTAATACGAACGATATTCCGGAGAGCATTCTCATCTCTAGAGAGAGTGAATAACTTCCAAGGGGTCTATTTCTGGACGCCGTTTTATACTTTGAAGAGTCATTAAGGTCGCATAACGCGACAAGAAAATTTGTCTGGCTATGAGAATCGTAAAATGTCGCTACCCAAGATATAGGTCTTCTCATGGTAGACATCAAGCAAGTCGCACCGTTGCGATTCGCCCGTCTTGCGCAACGAGATCTAACAGATGAGCACAGACGCAAAGCTTGCCGGTTTCTATTCGATTTCGTAGTGCTTCCTCCAGCTGCTTATTACAAGGACCCTGTAACTCAAATGATAAATGGAATCTGGCCTGTCCCTGTTCGCACGATGTAAATTGCGGGCTTCAGACGTTGCTAATGCTGGGGCCTGCACCTATAGTATAGGAATACTAGCTGACTACTCAAGTACATACAAGGATGCATAAGGTTTACCTGTGCCTTAAGTGCACCCGCCCGCGCCGTACATTTGTATGACTTGGTCGAAAAATATATTTCATTCATGATTCCTCAAATAATGGAGATACTCGATAGCACAGTATATAATTTTCAGATACTCAGAAGCTACAGTGTCGGTGTGAGAGATCTGCGAAGTCCAAGTTACTATGGGATATACGGCGTGGATGCACCAACTGGCGAGGCCACCGAGTGGTGAACTGAAGGCACGGATATTCCCCAATTCCAGACAGCTTGGGGGTTTTCAAATGATCAATATGACCGTTGTATGTATAATATCCTGTACATTCGATCATGGGGTGTGGAGAACAGGGCTCCCCGTCCGCTCAGCCGTACTTAAGCCACGTATAGAACGCGGCCAATTTCCCAAGAGCCCTGAAGCCTTAAAGCAGCATAATGATTCACCTTAGGGTGAGTGTGGGTGATATGGGTGAGAAAATTCGCGATGGGGGGTGATAGGGGGTGATAGGGGGCGAGATCGGGGTGAGCAGGGTGAGAATACCCACTATGATACTTGCTGCCCCTCCATCTGTAAGGATAAATAGCCTCTGCAAGGCTTTTCTTTTGCTCTACCATCTCAATTTCATTCCTTCTCAGCCATTCAAAAATCATATTGTCAGAAGATTTATAAAGAAAACTCGATAAGAGAAATGCACGTGCTATATCACGTAGATTCACTCATAAATATCAGAATAAGCGGGAATAAGTAGATAATACTATCTACCATAAGTTACTAACGCCCGCTACGCTAGAAAAATATTTGGTCTTCGCGTTTAACTAGTCATTATAAGTCGGTTTAACTTTCTATCCTGAAATTATAAAGTTTTCAATCTGCTTCAGAGTTACTAACATACCACAGATGGAGACTTTCTCGTAACGAAGCCGTCAACGCTAACTTTTCAAAAGAGGAACCTGATCCTACTCCATAACTATTGAAATCTTTTATAGAGTATTATGTTACTACAGGCGAAAAACTACCATCGCAGAAGTCTACATATTAGAATTTTAGTGTCTAATTTATAATATCGAAGGCGGAAAGTGGAATAGGGGACTCTCGGTTCTGGACTCTCCGAAACTTTCTTTTTCTATTCTGAGACGAATAATTCCGAACTGGGTGAGTATTCTGGTAGTTGGACCTGGGGTGGTTTGCAAAAAGGCACCCCACTGGGCAACCAAAGGCAGCCGCTGCAGGTCGAGGTTGAGGCTGATCAGTCGGGCACCAACATGTGACGGCTGACTTCGTCCTGCAAACGAGTTATCCACTTCATTGCTAAATCAACACCAGAATAATATTGAAGAGTTATGTCTTCAGCAACTCGGTCTTTGACACACGATGACTATACGATAGCTTGTATTTGCCCCATGGGCGTCGAGCAAGCGCCGGTCGAAGCCATCCTAGACGAGATCCACCCATCCCTCCCCCTTTTCCGCGATAAGAACAGTTACACACTTGGTCGCATGCATCAGCATAACGTGGTCGTTGCCATAATGCCGGACATTGGGAACAACAGTGCCGCCTCTGTGGCGAATCAACTCATGAACGACTTTCGTTGCCTTCGATTCGCGCTTCTTATTGGCACTGGAGGAGGAATACCGAACCTAGAAGCGGGATTTGATATCCGTCTCGGTGATGTGGTAGTCAGCAAGCCATCCAAGAATTTCGGCGGAGTGGTGCAATTCGATCGGGGTGTGGATCGTAAGGCCCATTTCCAGCGAACGGGCATGCTTGGGAGACCACCGGATGTGCTGTTGGCTACAGTGGGGAGATTGGAAGCCCTGCATCGTCTTGTTGACAGTTCTGCTACTCAGTATCTTCAGGATATGCTTCAAAAGTACCCAAAGATGAGAAACGGAGGCTACTGTCACCAGGGATCGGCAAGTGACAATTTCTTTCAGGCAGACTATCATCACCAGACGGGCAACAACTGCAAGGATTGCGATATAGAGAAGGGTGTTTCACGCCCCGAGCGCTCGGATACGAGTCCGGTAATCCATTACGGGACAATTGGATCTTCAAATGTTGTGGTTATGGATAGCCATCGGAGAGATCAACTGAAGAAAGATCTCAATATCCAGTGTGTTGAAATGGAAGCTGCAGGGCTGATGGAGAGTTTCCCTTGTCTGGTTATCCGTGGTATATGTGACTATGCAGACTCACATAAGAACAAAATGTGGCAACCATATGCTGCTGCCACAGCAGCGGCATACGCTAAGGAACTTCTCTCAAAGGTGCCGACTCTATCCGTAGCGGCGTCTTCGCAGTCAAGCATAAACCCACTGCCGTTCCAAAACCACATTGTGTTACACATGACAGGCACTAGGAATCTGGTCAATGGTTCTGTGACGGGGGATATCGTTGCGGGTGACAAATTTGATGGCAGGTATGCTAGTAGCTGTCAGGCTCAGCAGAACAGTCCGTATCGACCGACGGACATGACAAAGCTCGAACCCCGGAATTAAGATATCACATATAATTCTGAATGCGGATTGCGTTGATATACAAAACATGATGATATAATAAATCAGGTATGGCCGGCCAAGACCACCAAGGCGACCTCCTAGTAGAGTTCACATTGTGTACTAGTAAATAAGTCAATCGTGATGAATTAGATCTGAAAGAAATGTGTTCTTATTGAGAAATCGTGGCAAGTTTAATGAGAGTTTAGTCTCAGATGTTCTATCGACTGTAAAAACACTCCCCCGGCTTTGGGATTGGGTCGGTCTGGACTGTTCCGAATGGTTGTTCGGCGGCATCCGAAAATGCCAACTTTAACCAACGTTTCAACTTTTCGGGACTGGAGATCATCGAATAGCCTTGTAAAACCTTCTTGCCATTCATATTTCTGCGCATTATCATCGAATGCCTCTGTGCCGATGATCAAATGGATCTGTTCACTTCCTCCCAGCACAAAGCCCATCACATTAAACCAATCATCAATTGTTGACGCATCTTCAATAAGTCTAAGTGTCTGGGCAGCACGGCGTTCATCAAATGAAACCAAACCTTGCCGAATCAACTGAGATAACAGCTGTTTTATACCTTCATCAACGCTTAACCCATGCCAACCGATCCTTTTCTTGGGGAGAATCCAGGTCGTAGGTATTTTCTTTCTTTGGAAAGATTCAATCATGGCAGTGGCAAAGTCTCTTAAAGTATGTCGATTTTGGAATCTTCCTTTTAAGAGAAGGACCGATGAATAAGAGGCTTTTGACCAGGCTTGAAATTGTCGTGACCGACGCAGAATGTCTCTCGTGTTGCCCTCCTTCAGCTGCCGAATATTCCGCATTGACCGATAAAACTGAAAGGTCGAAGTTGGATCAACTGTAGACACAGTAGGGCGAAGGAGAGAGACATCAGAAAAATCTATCTGTACTCGAGGATTGTTCGTGTCCAAAGCACCCGTGTAGTGTAACGTATGAAACCCTGAGCGAAAGTTAGCACGGGGAATCCTTGACGCTTAAGTGACCCTAACTTTCGAGAGCCCGTCTAGTCTCGGGTATTCCAATGACCCCATTCCGCGATTCGAACGTATTGCCCTTTAGTTCGGCGAGAATCATACTAGAAACGAGGCGGCAGATTATCTTCAGATCATCTGTGACGATTCCGCCTAGGGTATCTAGACCAAGTTGGTCTGTAACAGTAGGATCCAGGATCAGGTCATGTAGCCCAAGTACTATCTTGAGATTCGAGCGTCGTCAGTCTGACAGATGACTCTTCCTTCGTGTCAGAGTCTAGGCTTGCATAACTACCTTGTTCCCCACAATGTAATCCCCTCCAATTTTATCTCTTCTCACTTGATCACCCCCGACATCGCCGTTGACCAAATTTCCAACATCCCCAGTGTTGATTTCCACCTCCTTGGTCACCATGGGTAGAGGCAAGGACGGTCAAAGGTGTGCGCAAGTTGTAGATTTGGAGATTTCTAAAACCATAAAGGGGTACTGGTTATGGGTTAGGGCCTGCTAGGCTGTGCAAAAGGGGAGACGCTAATGCAGTGGCGACATCCTTATCACATTGCCTTGCGAACCAATGGTTGCCTTGCCAGGCTCACTCGAAAATCCGCAAAATACGGGTCTACAAAAATAGACACAACCCCCATATTTTGAACTGCCTCGCCCCTGTGTCAAACCCATATCGAGATCTTGGGGGTGGCATAACCTTTAATCTTGATTTCATGAAGTGAGCTTGAGACTGCTCATGTCTCGACCGCAGCCATTATTCTCACAACCTTTGCAAAATCCTGCCTCCGAACCAATCAGTCGCCGTTCGGGTTTCAGCCTTCGCCCAGCCCAGAACGACAGCTTCACTCCACAATCGAGATCAGGGCCAGATCCACCTCTGTATCCAGGAGGTCTTTTGCACGATCGACAGAAACGAGGGCGCATCGAAGGGTCGCTCTCTGATTACGGACCGGATACCGCGTCAGAGGAATATCATTACAGCACCGATAGTGAAGAGCCCATCAGAGAAGAATACCCTACCACTGACGAAGGAAACGAGGTCACCACCGAAGATTCTCATCACTACAGCGAGAACGAAGAGCCCACCGGAGAAGAATACCCTTACACTGACGAAGGAGAGGAGGTTACCAGCGAGGACTATCATCCCTGCAGCGACAGAGAAGAGATCATCAGCCCGGAAGCCCCCCTCATCCTCGGTGCGAATCTCACGCAGCACGTACGAGACTCAAGGGCGGACGCGGACGATTCTGTGGGTGATATAGAGATTGAATCAGCAAATAGGGCCGTGCTTGCAGGACTTCATGAATTCTCGCTACCTGGACTGAAAAACGACACAATATCAAAAGATCGCACGAACCACAGCGAATGGGAAAATAAAAAGCTTCGTACAGTCCTTCAACACTTTCCTCGAGCATACTTTCGCGACGGTAAGGAAAAGACCTCCAACGAGCCGACACGGGAAGGTCCTCCAACAGCAGCACCTGATAATCAATCAACCGTCAGTTCGGGATTAGCTCAAGAGTTTCAAGACCGTTACGGTGTGTTTAATGATCTTGGGGTTCCCGAACCATTCAGTCTCGACTTTTCGAGCCTGGATAATCCTGACATTCTCGAAAGGTTTGATTTCGATACTTTCTTAAACACGGAAGAAACTGGCTTTGGGTTCGACCCCAACATACCCTATACAGACGTTGTGAAGCCGATCAGTCCCACTAAAGGTTCCCATCCCTTCGAAACTCCTAGGCCCGTAACCCCGACCCGTCCCAGCAGTATGAAAGGATATACAGGAAAACGACAGCTGCACTCGGATCATTATGCTCGAGGTGATCAAGACTCTTCCTTGTACGGTGCACCCTCACTCGCTTCTGAACACCAGGAGGGGGGGAATTCAAGACAGGCTGGAGTTCCCTCTAAACTCCGGCAGCCTAGATCTACTCTCTTAACTCCTACAGACTTACAAATAGGAGATCTTCAAACACTTCCCTTTCAATCAAATGATCAGATTCAGTCGGAGAACCCCCTTAATCGTCGAGAATTCTGTGATCGAAGAGAAGGGTCCAGTGGTACAGCAGAGAGCCACAAACTTCTCGATTTGATTAGAAGTCTAGAGAGAGAGAATAATCTTCTAAAAGATTGGATCAATCCTGACTCAGTTCATCGAGGTGGACCTTACTTCCAAGTTGTTTATAAATTCGTGGGGGATAGTTTAATATCTTGGATGCCTCCCTCCTGGAAACTCGCCAATTCTAAGAACGGCTCTCAATACATCCTTGTTCAAAATTCGCTATCGATGGGAAGAAATGAGTTTATTGAGAGGAGCAAGAAGATGGCTTTTCTTGTGACTAGGATATACTCGGTCGAAAGCGCCAATCCGTCCGGGGGGCCGAATAGCGAAGAACTGGAAGCTCCACCTACGCCGGATCCCATCTCGGAGACCATCACATTTACATCGAATGAAATGAAGAATGCTCTTAGCACATATCTCGAGCAAGTCACTGGTTTCGAAGAGCTTTTCCCAAATTTCGACATTTCAAAAGAGATCCATGCCCCCTACCTGTTCTGGCACTACGCTACCCATGAGTATGACTCAAATTTGTCTTGCCTTTCACCCGAGCAACGATATCTTATTGATCTATTTAGAGGATGGGTCCATGATCACTATGGCGACGAGTACGCACGTGTAGATGACCAGGCTAAAAGGGGTGTCGTGTCTTGTGATACGATAAAGTATTTCATAAGGCCAGGTGACCCTCTCCTAATTCAGGAGGAAGGTAGTTTGAAAGCGGCGCAGGCCACATCATGGACCGAGGAACGCCAGTCATTCCATCGTTCATCGGAATGCAGGTGCAAGAATTGTTTCAACAAGACTTGGATCGTATCGGCGTGGCACTACGAGTTTGACGGAGCATTTTATCAGCGTGTCGACCGTCTGGAAATCACACTCGAAGTGACAGATCCTACTGATGAAGTCCAGATCAATTCATTGGCCGTCTTTCCTCTCGAATATGCAAGCTCTGATATAAAGGCAGCGCTGGAGAAGAGGGGGAAGATGTATTGGGCTTGTCGAAAAAAAAGATTTGTCTCCTACAGGGGAGAAGATGATATCGATGCGCTGGGAAGAGTGAGTTTAAAATTCTGATCAGGGGATGGCTTATTTCTAATAGGATGGTTTAGAACAGCGAACGTTTCATGATCGACTTCCCAACTTACAAGAAGGTGCACAGAGAGGATGAGTCAAAAACTAAGACAAAAAGGACAGAGCTTCCACATGATCGAATGGAGGTGGAGGATCCGCCCTCTATACCAGAGCTATACTTCTTCCCGTCAAACATCGTGGGGTTTAATCTCCGCCGCAAGCAATGGGGTAAGGATGACCATCATTGACTCTGAAAATTCCAACCTCACTAACACAAGAGGACAGTGACCCTGGCGATTGACCAGATAGAAGATGTGAAATGGAACAAGAAAGCATTTGAGAGCCTGGTTATTGAGGAGGACACCAAGACTCTCGTGCGAGCGCTGATAACAAACCGACTTGAGTCTGAACACGGTACCGACATCCTTGACGATAAAGGCAAAGGTCTGACCATCTTACTCCACGGTGGTCCCGGAACAGGGAAAACATTCACCGCCGAGGGTGTCGCGGAAATGGCTGAAAAGCCTCTTTACAGGGTCACATGTGGTGATATCGGGACGAAAGCAGAGGACGTGGAGACATACCTTGAGAGTGCTCTACATCTGGGAAAAATTTGGGATTGCGTCGTTCTTCTAGACGAGGCAGATGTATTTCTCCAAGAGCGGACATTGTCAGATTTACAGCGCAACGCGCTGGTGACTGTTTTCTTGCGCGTCCTTGAGTACTATGACGGTATTCTGGTTTTGACGTCTAACCGAGTTGGCACAATTGACGAGGCATTCAAGTCCCGCATTCAGGTGTCATTGCACTATCCGAACCTCAACCGTGGTCAACGGCATAAGATCTGGCGAAATTTCATCCATCGTTTGAAGGAGCTGGATCAACCCTCAATTGACTTCAGTGACATCGAATGTTATACAAGTGAGCTCGCTGATAAGGAGATGAATGGGCGCCAGATTCGCAATGCTATCACAACTGCCCGGCAATTATCCCTATTTCAAAAACGAGATATGACACATGCGGACCTTTTCCATGTGATAGATGTAGCGGGTCGGTTTGATCGATATCTGTCCGGTGTGAAAGAGGGTTATACGGACGATGATATCGCTCGAGACGCGGGTCTGCGGTAACCAAGATGCAAACTTTCAGTTGGATGGAAGCAACGCGGGACACAAAGGATGATTTATTTTTTCATGGAAAATTGCCGAACTGTTGACAAGACTTTGACACCAGGGGCATCTAGTTTCAGATCCTGGAAATCCATGTACCTCAACTCTGACGCGGACAGTGTGAATACAGAAATCTTTGGTTGCCTATCCTTGAAACTACTAGTAGTTTGAAGTATCAGCTTGCACGTCCTCTCTAGCGGCCATTGCAGCGTAACGCAATCTGTCTCACAGAATTCTCTCCTGATGCCTACAAACCTTTGAACAGGGAGCTTGAGACTCAAATAATGAGATATTAATATCTCTTTTTGTTTCTGGAGTTTTGAATTCAATGTCTGTTCAAGGATCTCCCATACCACATTCGACCATAGGGTGTGGACAACAGGGCTTCCCGTCCGCTCAGCCGTACTTAAGCCATACGCCGGTCAGTTAGTACTATGGTGGGTGACCACATGGGAATCCTGACTGTTGAATGTCGTCTTCTCTTTTTATTTTTATTTTTTTTTATTTTTTTTGTTTTTCTTTCTTGATCTGAGGATGGCGGGGCGCTAATAGGACGGGGGATGCCAAGTAGGAAAAAGCGGATCGACAAAGCTTAAATTAAGAAGGAAGCACATGATATGGGAAAGGTGGTCAAGCAGTGGACATTGACCGAACCATCCACACCAAAGATGCGAAACAATCCAAGAAAGGAAGCTGCAGATCTTGCTCTTTCTAGTCATCAGACAGCACTTCTCGCCTTCAGTGGCTATGGCATCACGGCATGGATTGCTTCACAGCTCCTTAGTGGACATTCTCCATGAGCGATGCTGCAAATTGAAATTATAAGCCAATTGAGAGAATACCTGGATCATTATGAGTCCTGTTGAATAATTATTTGGCGGACAGAACATACTCCTGACAATCCTGTCAGCACAAATTAATCATGAAGGGATTCGGGCGACCCACATGCTGACTCGAACCCACATGATGAACGGGGGAATCACACCCAAGACAACTTGTAAAATGATGCCGATTTGACTCTTTACTTGTGGTCATGGCTGTAAAAGCTACTAGCAGCAAGACTGGTCTTGACGCATATTTCTAGTCCGAAAACGAGAGATCTGATGATAGCTTCCTTCCTAATACTCGTTCCATCAAACGCACTGTAGCTAACGTGAAGTTCAATACATGGAGCAGACAGAACCACAAGATCACACGTGCGCACTAATTCGAAACACGATGGATTCATTCCTGTCTTGGATAGAATCCATCTCCAATATCGTCAATATAGAAGCT
Organism: Tympanopsis confertula; assembly: GCA_026745395.1. Taxonomy (NCBI): domain Eukaryota; kingdom Fungi; phylum Ascomycota; class Sordariomycetes; order Coronophorales; family Scortechiniaceae; genus Tympanopsis; species Tympanopsis confertula. The sequence continues at coordinate 17,548 of JAOYNU010072080.1, read as the reverse complement.
GGAGACAAACTAGGCATCTAGAATTCCCTTGAGCCCATCCATTATCAATTGCTTATTCCAGAAGCGGTTTGGTCGTCTTCACAAATGAATACCTGAGCCATATGAATGCGTTTAATTAGCGTGAGCGGGGTGGCTGAATTTAGCATTCGTCAATCGGCATGATCAAGCTTTCTAGAAGAGGGCAAAAGTGGTATGTGGACCATAGAATAGTCAAAGCTTGTCGTTGGAAGGATCGATGACCACCTTTACCGACTCCTAAATCTGGTGCGTGGAGGACCGCTTCCTTTATATCCATAACAGTACAATGCTTCTATCAAGATTAATCTATAGCTATCAGCTGATTCGGAATATTGCCGAGCTCTTTGAAACGACTCTGTAGGCCAACTGAGGTATAAAAGCAGCTCAAAGTCCATTGCCTACTTGAATTCATCAACCAGTTCAAACAATCATCTCAACTACTCTTCCACCTTCCCAAGCCAAATTCCTCCAAAAATTCAAGATGAAGTTCTTCGCTGTCATTGCTCTTGGTTTCGCCGGCTTTGCCGCCGCTGCTCCCCAGCCTGAGGCCAACGCCCTGAAGGTAGGGACTTGAACATTCCAATAAGACAACACTGGATATCTAACGTTTTTGTCTCTATAGGAGCGTATGGGAAGCTGTCCCTCCTACGGTGACGCGTGCAACAGCGACGTCAAGTGCTGCCTCAGTTTCGAGTGCAAGAACGGCCTCTGCGCCTAAATAGCTGGGCCTACGTGAAGTACTCGAATGTGGAAAGTCGACGATAGATGGCTATGGGTCACTGTTGTAACTACACTGCTCCAATCATTCCTACGTGTGGTCAATAGCTTGTATCTCCAAAAAGCTCTTGACTCGCATAGATAAATTTTCTTTGGTTGGAAGACTCGAGATACTACAATTGCAATCTGAATTGAAAACGAAATCTGGAGCCTTTTAGATTGTAATACTTTTATTTGCATCAGATCTGATGAATGTAGTAGAACTGCAACATGCTTAGCTAAGACTAGTCGCTTTTGGCATTCGAGCTAATGCACGGTCTAACCTTAAGGATTCCCCAAAGTCCACGCTATATCTCGCTCTCTCAAGCATTCGTCTTTCAACTAATCCAAACCAACCCTCACCACGGCTGAAATCCCGCTGCAGACGCGGAGGCCGTCTCATTCCTCCGACCCGAGGGGTGAGTGGCTTCCCGCCCCGGACCGAGACGTCGAGAACAGCTTTGCCGCAAACCTTCATCCGCGCACTCCCTCCGATCCCAATGGCAATGGCTACCACGACAATGATAATGATGCGGGACTAGGACATGAATTGGATCTGAACCCGCAATTGAACACCCAAGGCCCTCCAAGGTCCCTCGCCCAACGCCTCTGGGTCTTCATGTCACGAGCCCCACTGATTCGCTCGTCGCCCGCATTGGGTTCATCCTCGTACGGAGCAGTGCCTCTCCAGGGCGATTCAGACGATGACGCATATCCGACGGCCAGACAAGCTGCACGAAGCAATCGCAATGGGTCACAGAGGCGGAACGTGGAGAGCGGGGGAGGCGGCCCCTCGAATCGTGCGCGACGACACACAAGGCTCAGACAATCACAATCCAGTCGGAGGAGAAGCGATAGCTTACGTGGGAATACTGCCAACCGGCGCGCTTCTACCGCTGCCTCTGACATAGGCATGGGTACGGATTCGAAGTTTTCGTTTGCGACGGGATTGGCGACTCCGGATAATGCGGCACTCGAGGACAGTCCAAGCTCTTCGCCCTATACTACAGACGCTGAAGATGACTTGGACTCAGGAGACGACGATCCTAAAGCCTACGAAGATGATCCGCCAGACAATTCGCCGTATGCGCAAGTTCGTGCCACGGTCCCCGCTACGGATGATGTTTCTCTCTCCATCAATACTCCGCGCATGTGGATTCTCTCGTTGATATTCTCGCTTACTGGATCTGCTGCCAATCTTTTCTTTTCGCTTCGCTATCCGAGCGTTGCTATCACTCCAATCATCGCGCTAGTCCTTGTTCATCCTTTGGGAAAGGCCTGGGATCTTATCCTAAAGCGGTCCGATGATCCAGTTGAAACCTTTATGAATGGATCTCTGGATCATCGAGGAGCTCCAGCAGCACACAATCTTGCCTCTTCGAAATCCTGGAAGAGTCGACTGCGTCTCTGGTTCGCACAGGGCCGATGGAATGAAAAGGAACACGCATGTGTCTACATCAGTAGCAATGTCTCCTTTGGGTTTGCATTTGCGACGGACGTCATCGTGGAACAGCACAAATTTTACAACCAGGAGGTGCCCATCTTATATCAGACCTTGCTGATTATTTCAACCCAAGTACTTGGCTATGCATTTGCCGGCTTGACTCGGCGCTTCCTTGTTCGGCCATCTGCTATGATCTGGCCTGGTACTCTGATGTCTACTGCTATGTTCTCTACAATGCACAACTCATCTAACAAGAAGGCCAATGGCTGGACCATTTCCCGATATCAATTTTTCATATTGGTTTGGGGTGGAGCCTTCCTCTGGTATTTTGTGCCGGGTTTGCTTATGCCTGCACTGAGCTACTTCAACGTGATTACTTGGCTGGCGCCCAAGAACGTGATAGTCTCCAATCTGTTTGGAGTGGCATCTGGTCTGGGGATGTTCCCTCTTACATTCGACTGGGCTCAGATTGCTTATATCGGCTCGCCTCTGCTGACTCCTTGGTGGGCAGCTGCCAATATCGTCACGGGTCTAGTTGTTGTAATTTGGATCATTGCACCAATACTGTGTAAGTAAAAGTCTTGGAGATGCTTGCTTTTCTCCGAGTGACACCATGCTAACAAGGTCTCAGATTATAAAAACGTTCTCTTCTCTGCATATATGCCCATTCTTTCATCGGCTGTCTTCGACAATAGAGGCCGCCCTTACGACGTGAGCCGAATTCTCACTTCAGACTTTTTATTCGACCAAAAGGCCTACGAAGAGTACTCGCCCGTTTACCTCCCAATCACCTACGTGCTATCATACGGAGTTCAATTTGCAGCGCTGACCTCACTGGTGTCACATACTGTGTGCTGGTATGGAAGCGACATTTGGCAGCAGACACGCAGGGCTTTCGAGGAGCGAAAAGACCCATCGGACATTGGAACGTATCAGCCACTTCAAAGGGATAGCACATCTTCAAGCCGGCGCTACGACGCCCCTCAAAATCGTTCAAATGATACCAACCGAGAGGTGCCATTGAGCACGGAAGATGTCCATTGCCGACTGATGCGACGGTATCAAGATGCGCCTTTGACATGGTATCTCATTGTGCTGGTCACGATGCTTGCCATTGCTGCTTATACTGTAGAGTAGTAAGTCTCCTCCGGGTTCCTCTATTTTCATTTATCAACAGTAGTACTAACATCAACTTTTAAAGTTACCCAACACACCTCCCTTGGTATGGGCTGCTTCTCGCCCTGGGTATTACAAGCATATTCTTCATTCCCGTGGGCATTATTATGGCTGTCACCAATCAGCATAGCAGCCTGTACCTGATCTGCCAGCTCCTCTGTGGCATGGTCTTCCCTGGGCGGCCTGTCGCAAACATGATCTTCGTGACTTACTCCTACATTAGCTCCGCCCAGGGAATCAAGTTCTCATCCGACTTGAAACTTGGACACTATATGAAGATCCCGCCACGTATCTTGTTTGGAGTGCAGATGGTAGCCACGCTGGTCTCGAGTATGACTCAAATCGGCGTGTTGAACTGGATGTTCACCCATATCCCCAATATCTGCACGCCGCAGGCTCTAAACGGGTTCAACTGTCCTATCGCACGAGTTCACTTCAACGGAAGTATCCTTTGGGGAGTTGTCGGGCCACAGCGATTCTTCGGGCCAGGGGGTCTATACAGACCCCTTGTATGGGCATTCCTTCTTGGTGCAATTGCCCCTCTTGGAGCCTGGGTCCTCGGCCGACGAAGCAAAAAGAACTTCTGGCGCAAGGTCAATTTCCCCATCCTATTTGGAAGTCTGAGTTGGATTCCACCGGCGACCGGTCTCAACTTTTCTATCTGGGCATTAGTCTGTTTCGCATTCAACTATGTCATTCGGCGACGTCAAACAGCTTGGTGGGAGAAGTATGCGATGACGCTTTCGGCTGCGCTAGACTCGGGTCTTGCGTTTGGAGTCGTCGTCGTGTTCTTTGCGTTCATATACCCAGGCTGGGCCACGGGCTTCCAATGGTGGGGGACAGAGGTCTACAAGCAAGGCTGCGACTGGATCGCATGTGCGTATCAAAGTTTGGGACCAGGAGAGAAATTTGGACGTTGATCTAAAGACCGGAAGCTTTCCATGTACTTCTACTTGCATACAGATAGATCTGATATATACAGATAATATTGATGTACAGACCTAATACAATATTAGGACCTGGTTCAGACATGCTGATATTTTGTAACTGGCTTCGACAGTTTTCGATGCCGCTGCAGACGAGTATATTTTTCGTAGAGCCTCATGTCGCTTCTTGAAGATTTTTCTAGAATAATTCTGTGACTTTTTGTTCTTCGTCCTCTGCAGGCGGTGCAGCAATCTGGGATTGCGCCTGCTCTAAACCAGCCTCTGTCTTGGCTCCTTCACCTTCCTCGTCTCGCATCAATACTTGCACAAGCCGATCGCAGGCCTCTTGCACTGATTCGTCTTGCTCGTTAAGATGGCACTCTCGGATGATGGGGTACACTTGGACCTCGCGCATTTGCACGCGTCCCTCCTTGGTACTAGTCAACAGAAGTAGTGTCTCGAGGTGAGTAGTGAGAATAGTCGGGTCGCTGTCTCGCTTCTTGTCTGGGGGCAGGAGTTGGAGATCGGCCAACATTGTCAATGTCTCTTCCTCGCGGTATTCCTCCGGGCCGGCAAGTGGAAGCAGTATATAGGGAAGGAGGTTTGCCTCGTCTTCGGCGAAAAGCATCGGGTGGCTTTCGATATCGAAAGCGACATTTTTAATGGTAGATGCTACTCCTCTGCGGCGGATATCGCTCTTGTGTTCGGTGAAGACGGTCAGCTTGGTGATCGGGACAACGCTGTCGTATTCCTGGCGGGTGGTGAAATATGAGCGACCCTTCTCGGTTTGCGACAGGTCGGCGAACACGTATGAAAGGTAGTCGTAGGTGGCATTCTTGTTGAGGCCCCCTTCGGCGCCCTTGACGAAGCAGTCCATCAGTTGGTCAATCACGTTCTCCGAGGTAGAGACATTCTCTGGGGCTGGGCGCTTCATTGTTGGCAATTTGTGGAGGTATTCGGACTTAACCAGGTTCGATAGTAGCATAGCCACCTCGTCTGCGTTTGGCTCTTTGACATTCTATATGCGACGCTTCGTTAGTCGAGGGCAGAACTTTTCGCAAGATTGGAGCACTGACTGTGAGCTTCCTCAAGAGCGTCTCGATGAAGGTGTCGTCCTCGGCCAGAACCTTCAAGATTTCCTCGTCGGCCGAGAGGTTTATAAGAATATTCAAGGCATTTTTCGCGATGGGCTAGCAGTTGAACGAATTTATCAGCTTTGTAATCCGGAGTCGAGGGTCGTGTGCACGCACGGTATAGTCTCGCGCGAGGAGCTTGAGGTCTCGGACGGGGAGGAGTTGATGTCGCTTGAAGAGAGCGGGCTGTGATGTTGCGAATCCGACGAGGTTCTCGCAGGCTGTATAAACGTCAGGTCTGTCCTGGGACGCATAGTCGGCGTCGCTTACCGATCTGTCGAATCTGGCTGTTGCCGTGGTGGAGGAACTCCACCAGCTATAAAAATTGTTAGTCGCATTCTCCAGCGCATTCAGACCCGGTATATCCGTACCTCTTCAAGCTCTGTGGGCATGTTGCAGGTGGTGAGTGAGGGTATAGTGGGGAGTTGCAGGATAAGAAAAAAACGACAATCGGAGAAAAAAAAGTGGGGGTTGGCCGCACGTCATCGAGTGTAGTATGGAGATCTATTATTTACTTGTAAAGCTATTTAGGTGTGTCGCATTACTATTTATGACTATTTTATCGAGTCTAGAAGTATGTGTAGCTCATAATAAGCAGTTTGCGTGTGGCTCTATATCGTTGTATATTAAGGCGGTGATGCGGAGAATGTTGCCCCTCATTATCTCATCTCTTCATCTTCAGCATCACATAGATTTACACAATGGACGCCGCTAAACTGCGAGAGATCCACGACTTCTTGTTGTCGCTGGCCCACCAGGCTGGTGAGATAATCACCAATGCCTTGCCAGACTCTGCGGGCACTGGATCCAAGAAGAACAGTCCGTGAACCCCGCAAAAGTCAATGTGAGAAAGCTAACACATAAGCAGGCGCGGACCTTGTTACCGAGTATGATCGAGCTGTCGAGAACATGATATCCTCATCTCTGAAGGAAAAATACCCTGAATATGCGTAGGTAAAGCCGACCGGGGAGAATCTGCAGGAAGCTAAAATTCCCCCTATTTACATAGCTTCCATGGAGAGGAAACATATAGCCCAGAACGCCCATTGACAGATGCGCCGACTTTCATCGTGGATCCCATCGATGGCACAATCAACTTCGTGCATGGTTTCCCATATTCATGCGTGTCACTTGGTTTCGCTGTTAACAAAGTGCCTGTTGTGGGAATTGTCTATAATCCATTCACCAAGAACTTATACTCGGGGATCCAGGGACAGGGCTCTTTCCTGAACCAGACAACTAGATTGCCAGTGAAGGGTGCCAATGTCGAGCCCCTGACAGGTTTGACAAATGCTCTTATCGGTCTTGAATGGGGCTCGGAGCGAAGTGGTCCCAACTGGGATACCAAGGTGCGAACATTCGCCCACCTGGGACAGTCGAAGGAGGATGGTGGTGCCATGGTCCGTTCAATCAGAAGTACCGGGTCCGCAGCAATGAACATGTGTGCTGTTGCAGATGGGACTCTTGATATGTACTGGGAGGGAGGATGTTGGGAGTGGGATGTCTGTGCTGCGTGGGTGATCTTGAAAGAAGCCGGAGGTATCATGGTGGATGGCAGCCCTGGTGGATGGGAGCCACGTCTCGATGGTAGAAAGTATCTGGCAATCCGTGGGGCTCCTGAAGCTGGGCAGAAAGAGCTGGTCGAGGAATTCTGGGGTTGTATAAAGGGACTGCTGAGCTACTGATGACTTGTAGATGTAGTATATTAAATTAGATACATTGGTTGAAAGATGCTATGTACAATGTCTCGTAGTGCGTAAGCTTCAAATTTCAAAATCTATCAGTGAGGTCGTAGCATTATCGAAAATCAATGTTGTTCTCATCGTCAAGACCGGACTCGGAGTCATCGTCTTCATCTACTTGACGATCTGTCCAACGAGCCGAGTCCTGGTGACTGATATCAGTATGCTGAGACTGTCCGTTTGTGTTTGTCTCATATAATTCCTCTTCCACGGGGAAGCTCTCAGATTGCGATTGCGATTTGGTCTGCGGGGGAATCTTTGCGGATTCTGGATGACTGGGCATGTGTGGCGAGTGACCTCCTGAACGATCACACTGGGCTTCAACCTCATCGCCAGAGCTAGTAGGGCCAACTCCCGGGGACTTAGCTCTTTCAAAAGCCTGCAGCAGCACGTCGTCGGTCTCCACGGCGGGTGCATGACCAAAGTGTGTATCAGCCAAATGCTTTACAACTGGCCAGCCGTAAGCATTGGTGAACATGCGCCTCACTATAATGTTGTTATGGGCATCTGGCTCAAGACGAACCAAAACCTTGCGCCATGTCAGATCGCGATGGTAAGCACGCGCGATTTTCTCTTCGATCTTGAGGCCACTTTCGTTGGACGCAGCTCCACCAGATGAAGTATCAGGCGTTCGCCCTTTCTTGTTCTGCAATGAACTCAATGTCATTGTGCGCCGTTTACCGGGCATGGGCGGCGGTACATCTCCAGGGTGATAGATACGATCGTGAAAGATTGTTCGAGGTCGAGCGGAGGGGTCCATAATGAACTCAGGAGGGGGTAACGGAGGCATCAATAAATCCCCAGCCGACTCAAAGAATGTGGTCTTCGGTGGTGTGTTCAGCCCGTCGTCATTTTCATACAACGAGTTTCCTCTAACAAGGGCCGATGGAGGCTCATTGGTATGCATAGGGCCAAGGGTCTGACTGCGCTTGTAAATCTTCTGTTTTTTAGGCTTCGGGGCTTGATACGAATTCTTCGGACGGAAAAACGACAGAATCGATTCGAGGGGGCCAGAAAGTGCATCTCCAGGAGTTTGGTTTTCTCCAGACTCGGGGGCTTCGACAATATGACCGCCAGGCGACGATGGGTCGTGATGGAAGAATTGGCTTGGGTCTGGAGATGACGATGACTGCACAGCTACAGAATCATTCTGTGTTGGAGTGATTTGACCATCTCCCAGTTCTTCTCCAGATCGAGCAGCCTGCGGAGATTTGGAGTTCGCTCCAGTCAATTCTGCCCAGCCCCATTCAGCCATTGTCCCAACAAGGCCGTTATCTCTCCTTGCCTTTTCTACACGATCGAGACCGCGCCAGTCAAGAAACAGTAAGCATGAGGTTCGAAGGGGGACAATGCCATCATTGACGACATTGGAGTAGACTGTGCGATGTTGGAACTTCTTGAGTGCCTCATGCGCTGGCCCACAGGGTAAAATACGTAGCAGCGGTTTGGCGCCAGGGTCAGCATTGCTTTGCTCCTTTCCGGCATCACCTCGACCTCCAATAATGGCACCCCAGCCAGTTCGGACGCGTGGCGCTGTCCAGCTCAATCCAAGGTCTTGGCCCGTCCGGCCAACAAGACCAAAGTCCAAGGCAAATCGCACATACATGGGATTCTCATTGCTCAACCCCAGGAACGGCGTTGCAAGGGCAATAAAGTTGACCGGTCGTATTTGATCAAAGAACTGCGGGGAGTGTTTCCGGATATAAGCAATGGCGTAAGTCTGTATGAGGCCACCGAGAGAATGCCCAATGAAGCTGATGCTGGTGATTTGATGAGAAGCTCCACCTGCATTGCTATTCTCTTCTGGAGCCACATCAGAGACTATCGAGTCTGCAAGATTTGAGTTCTCTTTACGCGAACTGAACGGTCGAGGGAATGACCTCGATTTCGAACCTTTCAATGGATAATATGGTTGATCAGGGTAGGTCATCAGCAGGACATATTTAGCAAGACGCTTTCCAAGGTATTGAATTCCACGCTCGGTGCGAACTGCATTGCCCGAAAAGCCTCTGACAATCACTTCTTCGTCATCGTCGTCCAATTCGCCATGGCTCTTGCGTTGTTCCCGAGCCTTTTTCGCAGTCGCATCAATGCTTTCTTTGAGATATAACATATCGGCACCCAAGTTGCTATGCAAGCCATGAGTGATTACGACCAAATGGACCTTCTTCCTCGGCGGCGAAGGCTTGGGAGTATTTTCTGTACTCTCTTGTTGATGAGCTTCCGCTGGCGTGGGGTCTTCTGAGGTCTCTGGTTTCTGACTGTCGCCATCATCGGGAGAAATCGAGGGGGTGTTCCAGAGACTGACTGTGTCGTCAACTAGTAGCGTGATCGCCTTGGAATGCACACCCTTTGTCGCGACAATCTGTTTGCCCTTGGTTCCTGGCAGCCAATGATCATATAGTCGCGCTGGCGGGCCTATTGCCGGAGTTGAAGAAGTGCCGTTTGAAGAGAAGTACTCCAAAGACTTGGCATCTCGAGCAACAAGCAATTCGAAGTGAACTGCCGCGCTACTTGAGAACAGAACCTGAGATTGTATCTCGATGATCCAGGTCATCTTGGGTGTGCCATTTGGGCCCTCCTGACCAACAGAGAGGTTGTGCGAGTCCCCAAAATGGGTGGGCATCTTGATAGTCGCATCCCAGTTACCCCCAGCTTTGAGATACGGCTCAAACTGAGGGGCGCCATCTGTCTCCTCGCTTCCATATTTGCTGTTCGGGTCGAATATAGATGGGTAGCAAGCCGCGTAGAGACTGTACGGGCCATGTAGATACGCCGCTCGGAGGGGGATGGCCGAAGTGTTCTTCACGCGCACATGAAGTTCCGTAGGTAGAGGGAGAATAGGGTCTGCAGCTGGCGTGTATGTCACGGTGTATCTGTTCGCCAAGAGTGTTAATTTAATGGGGACATGCGACCAGAGCTGTTGGAGCTGCGGATCTAATGAGCGGATGGAGACCGACCTCACGACTTCCCCCACGCGTACACTACCAACCTGGTGAATTAAAAGCATATCAGGGGTAGGTTGAGTGACTTCTGGGCTCTGGCGCCACCCAGATAGTGTATAATAGCGGGCAGAACCCTCAGCACCGCGAATGGGCACTCCTTGATCTGGTGTTTGGGATGCGGAATAGGTTCGAGGCGTGATCAACATTGAAATCGGCAGACATGGTATCAAGCCAAGTGCAAAGTAGTGCGATCAAGGCACCCGAACTTCAGGGTCAGGACCATCGAGCGCGAGAGTGGGTTGGGAGAGGTTCGCGCAAGCGTTGGGGCGGAGCAGCGCGGGAGGGCGGATCAACAGCGTGGGGACTTGGGGGGATCTTCGTCGGTTTGCCATTTTATTACTCCTTATTTCTTCTAAATTGTGTTTGTAGAAATAAACCCTTGCGTGTATTCTGCGCTATTTATCATTCTATAATCTACCGTGTCACCCCAAATCAAAATCAAGTCCAGATCGGCGCAACTCAGGGGCCCAGAAGCTGCAGTAACCGGCGAGACTCTTTCTGTAGTTCCATCCAGCCGCCTTCTTCCACAGCAACAATCTTGCCATCTATGCAGACTCTTCTCCATCTCTCTTGGTCTTCTTTAAACTGGATGCGAACAGATTCGACTTCCTCATAGGTAACAGTCTTCTCCTGGACATGCTGTCCTCCCTGGTAGGCCAGCATCATAAGACGCATAGCCTCGTCTCCAGGGAGAGGCCCGAATCGCAGGAATCGTAAAGAACCTTCAAGAGGTTTCGTTGCAGGTGAAATCAGAAATTCCTTCTCTAGTCGCGGTACTAGAGTTGCAAGCACGTACATGTGCTCCTCATCCTCGATGGCGTTCTCCGGCTGCCTTCCTGCTGCTCCGTCAGGTAGCCTTAGAGTTATTTCCCCATGAAAACGATGAGGCTCTGTCCCATCTGAGGGGTATAGAAGTTCGTTTGCAGCCATCTTGAATCTTTCTGCGCCGAATTTGCGATACTCAAATGTGTCGCTATCGGCAACCAGAGCCGCATGCAGACCCCAACTCGCTACAACGGCACCATACACAATGGGCTCTGAATTGTCATTCTGGTTATCAATTTGAACGCGCTGGCGCCCCTCATCAATGACCATCTTGCTTCCAGGCGAGAATCTCGCGCCAAAGATAGGGACAGGAGATGGTTGCCCCTTGAGTAGTATCACCAGGCCAGACGCCGGGCCGGATCTTAGGCCGATCGAGCTCGCCAAAGCATTTCCTGTTCCGCATGGAATCAAGGCAATGTGAGGGGCTTTTTGAACAGGCGTAGTCGATTTGTAGAAGACATCCACAATGTCCACTAGACCGCCATCGCCGGAGAGAAGTAGGATCGTCTGAGGAATGCCAGCATTCGCTTTCTCTAAGAACAAAGAGCGCGATAATTCAAGAATCGTCTCTGCCGACTTCGTTTCGTGCATCTGATGTGCGATTCCTAATAACTCAAAAAATGGCTGCACAATATCTTTGAAGACCGCAGGGGCGGCCCCAGTCCCAGAATGAGTCGATACCACGATCTGGACTGGCTCTGGGTTCTGTAGATGCGCTGGTATCTCTGCCACAGTTTGCGATAGACCTGTTGGCAAGGGGCTTATTCTGATTCTCCGGAGAAGGCCATGAGTTTCTTTGTCTTCACCATCATGCGCCACGTATAATACTTGGTAGTTGGAGGCAGAGTCCTGGACAGGTAGCACACCCACGATATCATCCAAGTTTATGTGACCAGATGAGCCAGCAGAAGATTTGCACTGCAAAAGCTCACCAGACACCTCTGCTGTGTAGCTCTCAGCGCTCCATTCGAGTGGTTCAGCTGCCATGGTGGAGTAGATCTTTGTTGATGGATTGCTGGCCCAGGCTGGGAAGTAAGCGTTTTGGTGGGGCAGTTCTCGGCGACGCCTGGTCCGCAACGCCATGCGGGCCAAGTACAAAAGCCCCGAAAAATGAATTGTGCTTATGGTCTAATATTGGATAATAATTACGAATATGGAGTATACTGTGAGAATAATTATGAGAGCAAGATTACGATTGAATTTGATTGCAAAGAGCAAACATGATGACCCTTAACCGCCACTCCAAAGCACAAACACGTAAAAGTGATTCTTATTGTACAGGAAAGGCAGGGATTTAGCAATACAATACATGCGTGATTACCGTGTATGTTTTAGCTGGTGGTGTCTCAGTCGTGATTACGGAGTTTCATGTCCCTCCGGCGAAGGCGACATTTGTTTATCGCTGAGGTTGACGGCGATAAACGATTGAGGAAGTTTTACACTAAAAAGTATGGTTAGCAAAGCGTTCCAGGTAGTCCGACGTCAGTTAACATACGTGTCAAATTTGGCTCTCAATGTCTCGATCACCTCCTTCCAATCCTGGTGCGCAGTCAGACTGCGACGTGGCGTACATCCGATTGAGTGTCGAGAGTCAAGTTGTACGTCCAGAGGATCAAACGCGTGACAGCCTGGGCTGATAGAGATTCGAATGGAGTATGAGTTCACGTCAGACTCGCTGTCTCGAGCCTCATAAAGCTCGAAGCAAATCTGAGAAAGATAGTCAAGCTCGGGAATGGCGCTGCGTGCAATCTTAGTCTGGATTCCTCCTTCAAGAATACAGTTCATAAGCGTGTAGATGTGTGATTCCTTTGTGAAATAGAAGAAAGACTTTGCGTCCTCGGACGCCTGTACCTCTTCGAGGTCGTGGACGATCTCCTGAAGAAGAGGCAGCGAGGTAAGAAGACCGATTTCAAGCTTCTCGCTGTCCGTGATACCGTATTCCTGGGGTGTCACATAGTCAAACAAGACCTTGGCCAACTTGTAAAGCTCTCGGAGCTTGGAGAGGCGTTCATCCATCTTGTTTTTGCTGGAGTTCGACCCTGGAAAGAGCTTGAAGTAGTGATCGTACGAATCGTCCAAGGCGCGAAGATGTGGCAGAGACTCAGGTGCGTGCAGCCGCTTTTTCAATCCAAACCGTTGAGCGAATGATTGGTTCTCAGGACGATCCTCGGGTTTTTCGTTTGTATCAGATCCAGACTTGCTATCGGCTATTGAGTCTGATTTGCCCGAACGGCTCCCCTTGACGCTTATTTTGTCATCTTCATCGGTCTCATTGTCCGGAGGCATAAAGACCCATTCCAAAAATGGACGGTTGTGAAGAGCGTCGAACTTCATGCTGTCGTAAAGCTCGCTTAGTTTGCTGGGATCAACCTTCTCGGTATCGCAGAACTCAGCAAATAGTTTTTCCCATCTCTCTTTGAAAAGGCGGGGATCTTCTCCAGCACACCATCGGCCTTGGATGTTATCGATTGGGGATTTACCGGACTTCAAATCATCCGAGAGTATTGAGTCATCCGGGTCAATTGATGTCTCCTCAATCTTGGCGAAATTGTGTCGCATAACACTGCGATGGAACTTCATTAATTCGACTACAGTGGCGAGGACAACAGAAGGCTCTGGGATATTACTATCCTTTGGCCAAGCAAACTGAGACGGCGCGGAGCCTTCTCTAAGAAGCAATTTCAGCTTCTTCTTGACTTTGTCCATAACGTCCTTTGCAGCATTAGAATCGTCTAATAGATCCTTTCGCACTTGTATCAAATCCTCAGGGATCTCCTTCTGGTCAAGGAAAGAACAAGCCCATATTTGAGCTAATATGAACTATTAGCAAAGGCATTAGTTTGATTAAGGGTGAATATTTTGACATACCACTTGTACTGACTCGGCGTTCAGAGCTAGTAAAAAGACGGACATTGTTCAGGGCTTCTTTGTTCATCAGCTTGAGATCATCACGCATGTTCAATCCAAGATCTTGAGATTGGTAGCGTGCTGCGTGCGTTGGCTCGCCTCCCCACTTGATAACAAGCTGAAGTTTGTCCAGAATCAAGTCATTCTCCACAGCTGAGAATCGCGAAAATGTAGGTCCGGAGATTGAGTCGCTTCTGGTTTGAGACCTGCGCAAAGCGTCATGCTCTGGGTTTTCACTGGTAACAGGTGAGACCGGGTCTTCAGCTGGTGCTTCAGTTGGCGTTTCTGCGGTAGGGGTAGAGACATCGTCTCCCATCTCCTCGGGTCTGCGCTTGCGGAACATGGGCTTAATCTGGACCTTTGTGCCAGGCCATCCGCCTTTCTTCTCCAGGGATGTACGTAGAAGTTTGAGCTTTTCAATGTCTTCGAGGCCTTGCTCGATAGCTATTTTCACAGCATTGGACACACTCGACAGAGCCGAGGCCCCCTTAATTACCACTTCTTCTTGGTGACCTTTCAGCAAGTCCACAAATGGTTGACTGTGAAACGTAAACTTGAACTTCTGCTTGGGAGTACGATCGGCATGCCGTATGACAGCAACCATTCCTTTCAACTTCCACGAGTGCTTTGCTGCCGGGAGTGGAGGCGGAGCACCATCGCCCACTTGGTGAACAGATACTGCGGGGGATTTAGAGTAGGAAGGACTGTAGCCTCGAGAATCGGATTGTACATCCCGCGAGCTGGTTCGGCCGAGGTTAATGCTCGGTGGGTCACCGTTGTCCAGCCCCGAAGACGATGCTAGCGATGGCGTATTAGCCGATATGTCAGAATGAGCAGCGTCGTTTTTAGCCGGGGTGCCGTAAAGCCGAGAGGTGCTTGGGGATTTCAAAAGAGTTTTGAGAGTATTCCGATGTTCCATAGTGTTGCGCCGAGGCGACGCACTTATGTCCGGTGAAGGTGGTTCGGACAACTCAACAGATGGCTCGCGCTTGCGCATTTCAGCAACGAAAACTTCGCGAAGGATATTAGCAGTTCTGTCGTAATAATCATTGTTGTCTTTGACGAAACTCCATCCATTGACGTCAATGACATAGCTTTTATCGCCTACACGGAGCATGTCAAAGCCGCAGATTCTCTGGCCAAATCCGTTTGAAATTTTCGAGGCAATGCCTGCTTCCTCTTTGCTCAGCTGCGTGATGTAGCGAAGCTCTTTGCCATGAGTATTGCGACGGACGAGACCATCGACCACTGGTGACTTGCGGGTCTCGGCGTGACAGAAATCAGGCCCAACTGTGTAGGCTTTGACGTCCTCAGCATTATCCACTCGCAGGAACTGCTCATACAGGTAGCTCGTTTCTTGCTCTGTCACAGACCGCGGTACAGAAAGGTTGGGGTCATATTCCGAGCTTTTGTTGCCGACCTTGCGGAAAAGCTTCCGGCCTCCGCCACCATATTGTTGATCATTGGGAAAGTAGATGTGGATGTTATGATCCTCTCCATTGACCGGTTTTTCCACAAATGGCTTCCGAAACACCTTCCCATCGACCACCAATGACTCGCCATCTTCGGACATTGACACTTTTTGAGTTCGAGGAGCACCGCCTCCGGTACCATCCTCTGGGCCTTCCAGTTTAACACCAGTTAGGCGGTAGATGTGTTGAGCATGCTCGGGCGATTCGAGGACTGGGCCTCCGTCTCGATTGACTTCGATCCGCTTAGGAGTGGGGACACCCATTTGATCCAGGATTCTCAAACACAACCGCCGATCCCACAGGACCTTTTGCATGGGTAAGTCGTTCACACATAGCGGTTTGCGGAGCTTTGCATATGCAATAGCTTTGTCCAGAGGAAATCCGTCCGAAAAGAACGCGATCAGGAAATCACACACTGGCCAATTCTCCACTTCCTCGTCAAGAATGACCTTATCACCAAAGACGATAACTTCGAATTCGCCCTTCGCCTGGAGACGCGTGAGGATATTCTGACTGGGCTTGCTTCTTGCTTTAACGTCCAGAGCACAAACACCAATTCTCCAATGCCTGGACCCAGTGTGTTCCAATTCGCTAATCGAGCTGGCTGCGGTACTCGCTGCGGTACTCCCGCTGAACCTTCGCGGATTGCGGCTGGACGAGCGAGCGGGATGTCTGATCTGACTTAAAGGGCGTGTGTCCAAAGCGGCGTCTGATCGAGTCGACTTAGTGGCCGATTGCTGGGTCTGAGGTTGGGATTGGGGTTTCGCTGGAGCCCCAGACTCCGGCGGGTTGCTATCGCGGTGATCTGGATCCACGGAGGCTGAGATCGAGCCTAGGAGCTGGTCCATCAGGCCTGGCTGAGACGAGGCCATATCGACAGAGGGACGGCCATTCTCGGAGTCCATTGTCGACGTGCAAGAGCAAGCGACAGATGAAGGACAGAAAGATTGCGGGCGGGAGTGGAGGGGTATGCCGCAAAAGGAAAAAGCCTGGGAAGCAGATAAGAGATCTAGAGCTAGAAAAAGAAAAAGAAAACCAGATGAAATCACCCAAGGACGGGTGATGCAGAAGACAGAAGAGCGTGTCTCATAATCAGCTGTGAACAGCCTTTAGACGAGTCGAGAGTGGCGGAGGGAACCAGAGAAAAAGGTCGATTTGCGGAGCCCAGAGGCCGATCCAGCTCTTCTCTCTTGTTTACTTGGTGCATCGCCTCCGTTCCCGGAAATCCATGGCGCGTGGGACTCGATGATCATTCCCATGATCTCATTTTCTTTGTAGAGGGAAAATGTGTAGTTCGCCATCGGATCTTCTTTGCTTTTTCTTTGTCTAAACCTCTTTGCGACTAGGGGGATGCAGGCGAAGTTTCAGGCTCGTACAGCATGCACTTTTCAGGCGGCGACAACACAAAGTAGCGGTCGAGGCAGGGCCATCCTTTGGAGCCAGCTGCTGGCCCCTGGCCATCTGCAATCTACAGAAAACAGCTATTTCCACCTCCGAGACTTCTCCAGAAGATGTGAATCCACGAACACTTCCTGCATCCACGTAATGGTTGTCGCATTTATCGTTAATTACGCGCTGATAGCAGTGCAGATCACGTATCGTCCTGTTTATCATACCGCACAATTAGATACAGATTGTCGCCATATCAGGAAGGCGGTGTCCAAGCTTGAAGGCGGAGAACCAAAAAAAAAAAGAGGAAAACTCGTAGAAGAAGAATATCGAGACCTTCGAAGAGCCAGAGAGGCACTGCGGTCGGTGCAAAAAACTAGATGATATTTGGGAGTGATTGAGAAAAAATCATCTGTTTCTTTCCTCCCGCTCAGGTTTTCTAATTGGGGGCTCCGGTGCTTTTCAACAGCATGCCGGCACTCGCCAAAGACACTTTCGATATGCCGCTCGCGAAGAGACAGAAGAGATCGCCGCATGAGCAGATTCAAGGCGGCGCTCGCGCTGGATCAAAGATTTTCGCGCCTTTCCGGGTGAGTCCATTGTGTTATTCAACTTTGTTCCAGTCCATTTTACTAAAGGCAAACAGACACTGGGATTAGTCTCCCCGACTTCCGTGCCGTTCACGAGCGTGCGCCTTGGAAAATCAACCTTCCAGATTACAACTTCAGTGGGACAGACCCTCCAGACTTACGATG